>JASANA010010287.1:0-31486 GCA_030248095.1 Ptycholaimellus sp. GST1_10
ACAGGTTAGGGCATCGGAGCACAATATACAGCAACTGATCCCGGCCTCCCTTCCGCCCGCCTCATCGACATAGGTCGACGAAACCGGCTTGGGAAACGTCACAGTGCACCCGCTGGGCGACCGGGAAGGGTGGAAGTGATCACACTAGCATCTAGAGCGGGCAGAGCAACGAGGCCTCGGATCTAAGCTACAAGCACCACAATACTATAGGGGGCAGGAGGGGAATTATCATTCGGCGATCCTGGAGTCGAGTAGTTTCAGCATCTGGGGAAATAGGTCCAGCATCCGCACGAGTAGTTAGAATTGGAGATGGAGGGAGAGACGAGCTCCGTCTGGTCTCTTCAGCACCATCCGACATCGGCGTCACTTGTAGCATCCTTTGCCATCAAGGCACCGCTTGAGTATCTTGTGGATCTCGACTGGAACGCGGATGCCGTCGGGTTTCAAAATGTAGGTCCCTGCCCTAAGGCCGAAGCGATGGAGACAGAGATCGTGACCACGATCGATTTTGACGATGAAGTTGCATCCCTTATTCTCCGTCGTGAGCTTCCCCTCTTTGACTGACAAAGTGGAGCCTCCTTCTCGGTTCCGGGTGCATGTCTGAACAAACGCCGCTCGGAGGTCGCCGCACAAGGCAGAGGCTTCGTCAGGCGCGGTGGGGCTAGCGACCGCTGACTCGGAGTTGGGAGGGTTGATGGATTGCTCCCACTTCCGCCTCGCCTCCACCCATGTCGATCCCATGATCGTGTCCTCTTCTAGCCAATTGCGTATGCGTTGATACACGATTCTCGGCGGGGGATTGATGCCGTCCAGATCGAGCATCCATGGGGGTTGTGGAAGTAACAGGATCCCGGAGGCCAGTCGATCCATCCATGGGGAATCAGCATGGTGATCCTTGAGACGGATGGTTGGGATCGGGCTGGACAGTGGACCGATGGCATCCCAGAACTCGGCAGGGGAAAGAGACTGGTCCATGTCGTGGCAGGAAGATAGCTGGACTTCCTCCAGGCGGCCCCAACGTGGCTGAAGGAAATCGAAGACCGCCTGTTTGGGTACTCCCTTGAAACTGCAGCCGTCGAAGACAAGCACCTTGTTATCTAAGCACTTCCTCTTGAACAGTAGCAGCATTATCCTCAGTACTTTGCCGCTTAGGCCTCGTAGTACTGACTTGTCCGCTGCTACTTGACAAAAGTAATTGACGAGGCCTCGCCTTTCCTCTGGGTTGGACAAAGTGTCAGTGAGCCTGAGCATGGAGCCGGTGATGCTCCTGGTCAGGCTCAATCTTCTCTGTTTCGTGATTCGTTGCATCCCTCTGGACGGTTCAGTAGAGCGGAGGAGGATGCTGGAGGAGTTGGGAAGAGAGGCGGAGAATGAGTCCCGGCGGGACGTCTTTGATGGCGGCTCGCCGTCCTCTTCGACTTCTCCCGGGATGGCCTCATCGACAAACTTCTCCAGACGAATCTCTATTCGGGGTCGGGAGGATATTGTCAGTGAACAAAAGCGGACTTTGGGCAGGGTTCCCCAAGGCGCTCCGTCCACTAAGCGATGCCACTTAGAGCACACGAGACGAGCGGAAGCTAGGCTGTGCCCGTCTAGACATTGCAAAATCAATTCCAATGTCTCATTCGGCAGCTCGTCGAGTGTTGGCGGTGTAGCAGGAGGCGCCGCGGTGGCCAGACTTGGGGGACCGGAGCTGGTGAGGGGGTCTCCAGCCTGTAGCTGTCTCCTGTTGAAACGTAGCCTTCTATGGTGACGTTGGAGAGTCGCTCTACTTTGGTGATTTGGAGGAAGTCGATCCAGCTGGTCTTCGATTAAGGCGATGGCCATGCGCACTTGGTTCACATCGTGATAGTCTTTGCATGGATGAGGCGTTGATGTCTTCCGAGGATGGTCGTCGGGGGCGTTGCCTGCCATGGTGGTTGACGTTATGGATTCAGAGCTAGCCTCACCAGTTGGAGTCGACGCCCCCAGGAGCACCCAAGCTTCCTGATAGAGTACGTCACACAGGGCCAGAAATTGCTGGTTTCCTTCGCTGTCTGTGTGATAGAGCTGGAGCTTGGCTAAGTTCTCCGGGCGGAAAATCCCCTGCGCCACGAGCTGTTCCACGATGGAGCACCACGAGGGGACGTGGTCGTGAGTGCAATCGGGGCAGCAATAGATCGCTGAATTGTCCCCCAGCAGCTGTTGGCAGACTCTCATGAGTAGTGCTGTATCCGTCGGTCCCAAGATCGGCTCCAGCGTCCCTTGAGAGCAGGTTAGGCACAGAGGACGTCGACAGTCGTTGCAGTCAACTCTGTCTATCGACGCGACCTCTCTATCGCACCTTCCGCAGCGTGCACCATTGGATGCCTGTTCGGTGGGTGTGGGGAGACTTAGCGGTTCCATCGTCGTTGGGTGGGACGCAATCGTTTCCAACTAGCGTTGACTTTTTCAGCTACAAACAGGTTCTACTTTAGCCTGTCTCGTCAACGTGAAGGTCGCGGGCGCGAGTGCAGCCATGATGATATGGGTGGGCCTGCGGGGAATGTCTCTTCGGTGTCATTCCGTCTCCACCTTGCCCACGAGTTCTCGTGTTCCTCAAGCCCTTGTAGGCGGTGTCTGAATTGATGCCTCTGTGACTCCGCTCCCCCTCGCCTCCTTCGCAGTTCTTCCGGTCGGTTCCGACCTCATGTCAGGAAGGTTCAATGGTCCTTCTTCTTGGAAAGATCATAGGGAGTGGGTATCCACGTCGTCTTCCGGTATCACTCCTCAACAGCTTCTCTGTCCTTCAGAAGAGTGAATTGGTGCCCTCGTAGATGTCGTTCCAAGTGGTGCTGTCCTTATCGGTAACGAGGACTTGGGGTCGCTTAAGAAAGGCGACTAAGAGGGGGTCTGGCCCTTGACTGGACTCTGGGTAGACGGACTTCGTCCTCTCGGTAAGGGGGCGGAGTGTCGTCACTCCGTTGTCTTCCTAATCGTGTGTCCTTCCTTCCATCTTGACGAGGTCGACCTAAGACGTTGAGGTCGTTTCAACTCGTCGGCTAGTGATGGACGGGCTTGGGACTCGAATGCTCCAAGGCCCCATCCATCTCTCGGAGATCAGCGGAGAGCACTTGGCTGAGAGCCGTGTAGGACGTTGTTGTCGGCCTCCCACCCCGAGTGCACTGGCTATGTCCAATTCCAGGAGGGGACTGTTTCGCCCATCGGGGGTCAGAGAAGTCATGACCGATGGAGGGATGACTGGCGTCGACTGGCGGAGGCACAGGACTCTCTGCTGCTCGACGTGGGAGGAGTGTCATCGAGGATCCTCTCGATCTGGTGCCTCCATTAACTTGTCCGCCGCCCGTCTCAGCGTCATTGGACGTTGCGGCTTGACTATCTCGCTGGGCTAAAGACACGGGTATCCTTTGTTTAGCCATGTCCCTCCTCGGGTTCGACCGAAGCTCTCAAGTTCTGGTACTCTTCGAGGGTCAGTCGTGGTGAGGTGACGTCGTCGGACGGCTTCCTCCTTAAGCTTCATGCGTATCCTGACTATGTCGGGGACAGTGATGTCGAGTTGCTGTCCTGACGTCGTTGGAGCTCAGTGTATCCAAGGTAGTCTCTGGTTCCCTCCGGGAAGTGTCCCATTCACATGGTTCCCGGTCATCTGGTGATTTGGGGACCGGGTTCCCATCTCCTTACCGTCCCGGTTCTTCCTTGCTTGCAGAAACTTCCGGCATTGGCTCCACTGCTTGATTGATGATGGAGTGACGTGAAGCATAAGTTTGCCGCGTGGGCTGGTCTTGGAATCTCTGTCAGGGTAACTGGTCGGGTTGGGTACTCCTTCCTTCCCGGCGGCCAGAAGGGTGGTGATGAAGGGAAGGAGGTGATGTGGGCAACCTAGCGTGGATGTGGCCGTTGATATGATCAGGTGTATGTGCAGTTGCCGGGGTGGTGGCCGAGTGGAGGTGGTCTAGTTTTCAGTTGAGTCACTTGGTCAATGAGCAGGTAGTCTCCAATCCCTTCTTCCAACGGTCGCTGGATGGATGGAATGGCGACGTGTAGGTGAAGTTGGTGAATGGGTAGCTGTCTATCCAGGTGAGGACTGGGTACTTGGATAGGCCCACTGAGCAATGCGGTCCGGAGACCTCACATCAGTGCTCTGCTGTTATGCTCCTGTTGGAGGAGGGAGGGAGGAGAAAGAGTGGGTCACCAGGTTTCCGGAGAATCTCCATCTGGTGATGACGAGTCTGCATTAGAAGCGTCATCCCATGGTTCCTCTCCTTTGGCCGGGGTTTGAGTATGGAGGCGATGCTGGTTGCAGAGATCTCGAGCTGGGTTGGGTAGTTGTACACTAGCCAGGTAGTGAAGTAGCACCGTGGTCGCAGGACTAGACCAACTCCAGGAGAAGACGGATGAATGTGACCATTCGGACGGCCCGTAACTATGGGCTGAGGGCTTCTGACAGCTGTGAGGGCAGTCAGAAGCTGTTGAAGCCATTCAGATGGGATGTGATGGCTATGGAAAGGTCACACTTCATGAACTCCCAAAAGAGGCAGGCTGTCGTTGCTGACAGCCTCGTCGCTGATGGTGAGTGAAGGCGCTGTCATCCGAGATCTCCAGCTAGTTAGGGTCGAAGTAGTCCAGGTTATCATCTCGGCTGTCCTTGAGGTGGCAGTGGATGTTGCCCATCCGCTTTAGAACATCTCGGGGCTCTCCTGGCATCCAAAAATGGAGGTGGACGAAGTGGATATTGTCCATGACTCTGTGCTTCTCGGCGTGGCGGTGCAAGGGTTGAGCATCGGCGCGGTTACGAGTGGGTGAGCCTTGAGGCCGGGAATCATAACGGTCGTGTGGCACCCGACTGCAGAAGGAGACCCGGGGTTATTTGACTCCGTCGGTCATGTAGGCCTAGTAGTAACGGGCCTGCACTTAGGAGGCTCTGTCTCGGCTTGTGGCTTGTTGGTGCCGAAACGATGCCAGTCGTGATGGTGTCGACCGGCGAGTGGGGCCAGGGTTCGGATTGGTGCCGCGGATGTTGCCCAATAAGTCCGGCATGCCGGAGTCGTGGAAAGGTAGTCCTGGTCGAGGCCGTCTACGACTCAGTGGTATAGGTGCAGTCGTAGCTCTATTCAGCACTATCTGTCGAGAGTCCGAGGAGATAGATGCGTTCTTCTGTCTCCCTCAATGAGTAGACTGGAGGTCTCCACGCCCCGGACGATGCTGAGATGGTGGTAGGCCTAAGCAGGATGTAGCTCTCCACGGAATTAGGGCTAGAAGAGTGACGATGAGGACGTGGATGCTGATGTTGATGTACATCTCGCCGCTCTTTCTCCTATCTCGCTGAGAGGTTGACGTGATGAGGAGAACTAGTGAGTTCATCTGAGACTCAGTCTAGTTCCTTCTCCAGTGAGGCCTCTGTCAGGGGGCTGAAGATCAGCACCCCTCCATGCCTCTTCGTTCCTGTCCCAGATAGTACTTCTTGGCGGATGCAGGTCCAGTGCCGTTTCGTTCGTCCGTGAGGATTATCAAAGACGACCCTTTGAGGACGAACGGAAGTTGCACTCAGATGACTTCTTCTTATTCGCAGTGTCATCTGATGGGAAGCCTGAGCCGCTGACAGCAGCTGTCGGAAGTCTTCCTTCTCGTTCGCTGAGACGTCTACACTAGGGTGGGAACTAGTGAGGACTTTGAGGCTCAGACTAGTTCCTTAGCTGTGGAAGCGTCTGTCAGTAGAGCAGAAGACCGGCATCCCTCCATGCTCTCCGCTCCCTTCCAGATGCCAGTCCTCAGCGGGAGAAGTTCTAGTGCAGCTCAGTTGATCCGTGAGGATTGTCGAGGACGACCCTGAGGATTGACGGAAGTTGCACTCAGACGACTTCTTGTCGTTCGAAGTGACATCTGGTCTCAGTCGCCTCCTGCCAGTCTCCCGCAGTAGGTTGGAGACATGAGAAGTTGGTGCGACTGTCGGGAGGCTCCAACAGTCTCCAGTCTCAGGCGCGAGACCTGAACTGTTGACAGCTGTAAGAGGAAGTCTGGAGCCCCTCCGACGGCAGTAGGAGGCCTTGCATCCTCCGGCATCAGTTGAGAGGTGCGGGCCTTCAGCAGTGTCCAGCGAAAGACCTCGGCCCCTCATTGTCCAGGAGTAGAAGATCTCAGCCACCAGCTGTGGCGGAAGGAGTCCTGAGCGGCTGGCAGCATCTGAACGGGGCCTGGGTGGGAGCTGGTGTGTCTTCCACCCAAGGTAGCTGATCTCAGTGGCTTCCGATGTCATGCTAGAAGCTTGAGAAGTTGGCAGTGGCAAGCTGAAGACCGGTCAGTCTCCAGTAACATGCTGGAAGCCTGAGAAGCCGGTGTTGACTGGCAGGAAGCTCTGGCAGCCTCCAGTAGGCAGTGGGTCCTTCCATGCTTGCCTGGTGTAAAGGATGCTGTCGAATGGCATCCATTTTTCTCTGGCTGGTGTAGAAGATGTCTACTGTTGTAGTCAATCAGTAGTCACTTGTCGAGATATCATCTGTCGCGTTGTTGAGAAGGTGTTGGCCGAAGCTGAGCCAATAGAAGGAGCTCTGTCTGGACCAGATGCGACAGGTGTAGGGTGAGGAGTATAGGGATGGAGAGTGAAGCAGGAGCTATGGCTGTGTTTTCTGCCAGCGAGGACGCTGTCCATCTATCTGTACGTCTACGGGCAGTAGCACGGCTAGCTTCCTGGTTCCCGTTCTACTCTTCCTCTGTTGCCCGTTTCCCGTTTCGGGTACTCTTCCCTCCCGGCGGCCGAGGAGAGGAGTCTAGGTCATGCGGCGCCAAGGATGCATAACTTGGCGCGATAGTGGATGGCCAAGTGATAAGCTAGCAGTTCCTGTCAGGCCTGGGCCGGCATGGTGCAGTTCAGGAGGCTTTGGGCTTTGTTCCAGGAGTGATATGAAGATGACAGTGTGAGATGGTTGCAGGCTTGTCACTTCAGCTGACGATGGACAGGGCAGCAGTGAGCGGAGGAGGTGAGCTTTGGTTGCTGATGTAAGGCGTGTAGGTCAGCGCTGGCTTCCAACTCTCTGCCGCTGTTAGGAGCTGATGAAGTGAGCAGTAATGGTCTGAATGCCATCTGAGATGCACTCTGGTGGTGATGAGCTGGGGTGAGCCGCTCAGTTTGTTTCTGCCAGGTGGAAACTGTCTACCAAGTCTTCCAGGTTCCCGCAGGTCAAATCCAAGGCTGACATCATACTGAGAGAAGCATGATGCGGGCCGCAGGATTGTTAGAGCCTGTGTCGGAACATGGTTTCCTTGCTGGGGCTGAGCTGCTGGTCGCTTGGCTTGGCCTTGAACTGGCAGCCGTGGAAGATGATGGCGAAGCTGGACTCGAACTGCTTCACGCCGATGAACATGTCCGGCAAGAAGCGGAGTTGCAGTAGTGCAGAGTGGAGCTCTAGAGACCAGCACTCTGTGGCTGTGTGCAGGGGGTAGAAAGCAGTGGATGGGTGAGGCGCTGTGCTTGAGTTGGACTGCGCCGGCGGCCCTGCCGATGAAGGCAGGCCAGAAACACCCGCACTCCGCTGCTGGTGCCATGTAGGCCCTCCTATTTGCCGTCGCCGAGCAGCAATCCACGAAGATGTGTTCTTCTAGCCATCATTGAAGCCGGGTAGGCTCTCCTAGTCTTCGATAGATGGACTAGACCAACGGCCTTCGATCGATTGTGCGCATCGAAGACGGGACTGAGAATCACGGCTCCAATTCTCCCCTTCGTTCTGGAGGCTCACTTGGACTCAGAGCCTTCGATGAGTGGGCTGGAGAGTGTCTTCCGTGAATTGTGAATTTGGGGTACGGGCTTGCGTCCCCATTCCAACTGTATCCCTGTGTTCTTGAATGTCAGTCGGGCTTTCTCTCTCTCCTCCTTGTTTGTGTCTCAGGCTGTTAGGATGCGTCGCTTTCTTGAGCGATTCCTTCGATTCCGACTCTCCCCCATGGTGCGTCAGTGAGTTGCTCCTTTTGAGCTGTGTTTCTCCTCCTGCTCTGTTGTTTCTCTCTGACGACTGACTCTCAAGGGGAAGGGTGGGCAGGCAGGAAGGGCAGTAAAGCACGCATCGCAGCAGTAGCGACAGGACAGCAAGGAAGGGCGATAGTGAGGGCGCAGAGAAGCAGTCGCAGAAGTCCGAAGTGGGCTTCTTCATCACCACTGGCGGCGAGCGACGCTTTTCGCTCTCTGCCGCCGTCCGTTGTTCTCCTCCTTCCTTGCGTTGTCTCTCCATGTGGCCCGCGATGGAGGCGAACGCGAGTGTGAGCGCGAGCACGAGTGGGAGCAGGAGCGGGAGCGGGAGTGGGAGCGTGCTGATGAGGAAGATGCTCCCGGAGCATCCAGTCGCCGCATCCGCTCGGAGTTCCCTCCGGTCAGGATGGCCTTGCCGGCCTCGGGCAGCTCGTCGACGGTGTCGGACATGAACTGGATACGTCTGGAGACCTCCTGCATGTCGGATTGCAGCAGGCGCACTCGGCGGAGTCCGTCGAAGGCGGCTTGGAGGTTCTCGGCCTGCTTCCGGTTGATGACGAAGCCGTCCCCCTTGATCTTGTTCAGTTGCTGTTGGAGGGACCGCTTCTCGCATTCGAGCTTGTCCCGGGCAGCTTGAGCTTGGCTTCGCTCCTGGATGGCCTGCTCCTTCTCGGCCTCGGCGTTGGCCAGCTGCTTCCGGAACTCCTCGTGGCCCTTCTCCAGCGTCTTCACCTTCGCCTCCAACCCCAAGCACTTTCTTTCCAAGGAAAGGGCCTTCTGCGCTTGGAGGGATTCGAGGCGAGATCCAATGACGGCGCCTTTCTGTTGCTGAACTTGCCGCTCCAGCTCCAGTATGCGGCTGTCCTTGTAGTGGAGTTGCTGGAGGTGATTGGCGCATTGTCACTCCAGATTGCCGATCAACCTGGAGCCGGTGTCCAGGTAGGCTTGCGAGCTCCGGTATCCCGGGTCCGCCTCTCTCCTCCTCCTCTCGATACTCCCTGGGGCTGGAGCTTCAGGGAAAGGAAGAGGGGCAAGGGCGACCCTAGGCGCCATCGGAACTGACTGTGGTGATGGCGAGGCCGATCCTCTCCTCCTTCCCTCGAGGCTCTCTGAAGATGGAGCTTCCTGAAGAGGAAGTGGGGCGAAGGTGACCCGGTGTGTTGTCGGGACTGAAGGTGTTGATGCCAGGGCCGTTCTTCTCTTCCTCCTCTCGAGGCGCTCTGATGATGGAGCTTCCTGAAGAGGGAATGGGGCGAAAGTGACCCTGGCAGCAGTTGGAGTTGGGGACGAGGCCGTAGATGAAGACTCCGTCTGCGCCGGGGACGAAGAGACCGGTGATGGCCTGGTCGAAGGTGCGCTGCAGGAGACACTGGCTTCTGTTCCCGTTGAAGATGGGGCTTCTGGGACTCCCTCGGGCAGCAAGTAGGCTGGTGACAGAGGGATTAGTGTGGAAAGGACCTGAAGCTCAGTCTCCGCCTTTGTCGGTGATGAGGATTCAGGTTCTCGTCTTGGCGACCGTCGGCGGCGACTGGGAGATCGCCGGTCGCGTCGATGAGACTTCTGGCTCCTCTCCTTGGAGTCCTTGCCTCTCTCTATGAAGGCCAGGAGCTCTTCTCCTTCGTTGAAGGCTTGGGAGTGCTCCTGTCCGTCCGAGTTCGGCGGCTTGTCGGAGAAGCGCGTTCGCTTCCTTCCCGGCTCCGACTCGGAGCTAGCTCCTCCTTCCTGCTCTTCCTCGCCTACCTCCTCTCCCTCCTCTCCCTCCTCCTCTTGGTGCGGCGTGGTGTCTATTTCGTCTCCCTGGGAAGAGTGTAGGTTGAGGGAGGGGTGTGGAGGGGCGTGGGAGCTAGCGACTGTCGGTTGTGGGAGGTTGTCGGCGGACATATTTCTCGGAGAGAAATGTGTCAGGGGCTGATGAAGGGGGCTGGAGGCCGTCGACGATGGGCTGCTAGAGCGTGGAGGCCGACGGCGACAGCAGTGGATAGTCGCTGAGGAATTGGAGTTGGGGCTCAGAACTTGGCTCAGCAAGGCGTCTGAGGGTGAGTGGGAAGTGAGGGGCGTTGATGGAGGAACTTGGCCAAGGGACTGACTGAGGCTGGAGGAGTAGCTGGCTGAGGCTGGGTACCTCCGATCCTCCCCCCGCAGCGGGGGCGGGGCCATAGGGGTTGGAAGGTGGTGATGGTGTAGAGAAGCGGGGGAAGAATTTCCAAGCTCCTGTGTGTGGAGGCCAAAGCAGGCTTGGCAGAGGCCTGTCTCTCTGGAGCGCTGGCGGAAAAACTTCGGCTTCATTTATCACCATTAGGTGTCGAAAGGAGCTCCCTGTGCGCGCTCAGCCAGTGCGTGTGGAAGAAGGGTGTGTAAAGTTGATGGAGGGGGCCATTAGGTGGAGAAAGGGGGATCGTTAACGATCCTGGCTCTGAGGCGGTGGGGCGATTAGGACTGACAAATGAGCGTCAGTGTTTGGGAAGCCGCTTTTTGCGAGGGGGGCAAAAAGGCGGGGGGTGGTGGCAGGGCGGAGTCATCCGTCGTCCGCACTTGCTATCCCTTAGAGGCCGCTTTTTCTGGGGGAGGGCGCAGGGAGTAGGGTGTGGTTGTAAGGAGGGTCATTAATCTCCAGTTGTTTGCGCTCTCTAGGGGCCGCTTTTTCAGAGCTTGCGCCAAAAAACGTAGGCCCGCGGAGGGGAGAGTGGAGGGGGGAGCAATTAGTCCGCCCTCTCTTCTTGCCGCCCTTCTTGCGAAGACTGGGGGAGCAGGTTCCTGCTGGCTGGAGCAGGGGGTGTTTTGCAGGGGAGTGTGTGTGTGGCGCGCTGAGGGGTGGAGTGTGCAGCGAAGGGGGTGCCTGCTGAGGGGGCTGTTTTTGCCCGGTGACGAATAGTAGGCGGAGGGGCTTGTGTAGGCGGCAAATTGGCGCGGGGATTTTAGCCAAGCTTTGCTAGCTGAAGTCCGCCGCCGTGCACTCCACGAACTATTTGAAACAGTAGCAAATGCAGCACTCCAAGGGCTTTCGATGAGTCCTGTTCTTGAAGCAGTTATTGTCGGTTTCCGTAGCGGATGATTAATAGTCCGCTCTACTCGAATCAGCCGCGAGTTTGGCTGCTAAACGGATTCGTAGTAGTCCGAACTGCTGGAATCAGCCACTTGTCTGGCTGCGAAGCGGACTCGTAGTAGTCCGCACTCGACGAAATCAGCCGCCTAGTCGGCTGCTAAGCAGACTCCTCGTAGTCTGCACTCGTCCAGTCAGCCGCCAGTTTGGCTGCGAGGCGGGCTCCTAATGGCCCGCACTGACGAGATCAGCCGCGTAGTCGGCTGCTAAGCAGACTCCTAGTAGTCTGCGCTCGTCCAGTCAGCCGCCAGTTTGGCTGCGAGGCGGACTCCTAATGGCCCGCACTGACGAGATCAGCCGCGTAGTCGGCTGCTAAGCAGACTCCTAGTAGTCTGCGCTCGTCCAGTCAGCCGCCAGTTTGGCTGCGAGGCGGGCTCCTAATGGCCCGCACTGACGAGATCAGCCGCGTAGTCGGCTGCTAAGCAGACTCCTAGTAGTCTGCGCTCGTCCAGTCAGCCGCCAGTTTGGCTGCGAGGCGGACTCCTAATGGCCCGCACTGACGAGATCAGCCGCGTAGTCGGCTGCTAAACAGACTCCTAGTAGTCTGCGCTCGTCCAGTCAGCCGCCAGTTTGGCTGCGAGGCGGACTCCTAATGGCCCGCACTGACGAGATCAGCCACCAATTTGGCTGCTAAACAGACTCCTAGTAGTCTGCACTTGTCGAATCATCCCCTGGCGGAGTTCGACGGAGGCTGAGGGTTTTGTGTTCCGTACTCCTTCCCGCGTCGATAACCAGCCGCCTGGTAGGCTGGGCGCTGTCATTTGCCTCCTAGTAGGCCTGCGCGGTCGCGAATTCTGTGCTCGTCAGCTCAGAGTCCCGTAAGACAAATTCGCTCTCCTCTGCATCCTCCTCCCATCCGTCGATGGCGCGAGGTGGCAAAAGGCGTACTAGGCCTTTGCAGAGTAACAAGGTGGGCCCTCAGCCCGAAGTGAGTAAGAACGAGGGTGCTTTGCCAGCTCCCTCACGTGGCAGCCGCTCCCATGTCGGCCGCCCCTGCCTTGATTCCTGCTTCTCTCCCGCTTCCTCAGCAATGCGGCAGAGGGGGGCAGGGCGTGCCCTTGCAGTCGTTCCGCCTCCCCCCCATAAGGGCGACGGATTGAGTAGCAAGAGGCCGAGTAGTTGTTGCCCGCTGGCTCCTAGTAGCTCTTAGGCGGGGCTTTCCGCTGGCATCTGAATTCACGGTTCAATCCGCAGTCGGAGTCCACAGAGGAAGGCTGCTGTGAAAGAAATGCGAAGGACAGATGCTGCGTCATTGGTCATCCTCAGGTCTGCAGTCGGAGTCCACAGAGGAAGGCTGCTAGAGATGAGGGGGGTTGACCCTTGAAGGTTGAGTCACGCTGTTTGCCAATTCCCACCCGCAGTCGGAGTCCACAGAGGAAGGCTGCTGAGGGGGAACTGCAGGGACAGATTGACTTGATTGAGTTGCTGCTGTTTGGCACTTTCCGTCCGCAGTCGGAGTCCACAGAGGAAGGCTGCTGGAACGGGAGTGCAGGGACAGTCTGAACTCCTAGTGGCCGTAGGCCTGTGCCTGCCAGTTCAGGCCGTAGATGAGTGGCCGAAGGCCGGTGCCTGCCAAATCAGGCCGTCGATGAGTGGCCGGAGGCCAGTGCCTTGTTCATGTCGCAGTTGAAGGCGATCTAGATGCCGCTGAGCTTGATGAACAAGGCCGAGTAGAAGTTGGCCGGAGGCCCGTGCCAGACGCATTTCAGTCCTTTGTAGCTGAAGAGCTGGGAGGAAATGTGTTGGCCGTTGATGATCATTGACGCGTCATTCTGGGCAATCAGTTGATTGGCGGGGAATGAGTAGCGGTCAATGGGCGTCTTGTGGAAGGCGGAGACCTGGAAGCCGAAGCCGAAGCCGTAGGCGGAGGCCTTGAAGCCGCAGTCCTTGCAGATTTGCGCCGTTTAGAGGGCCGGCAAATCTTAGTCAGACGCCGTAGAACCAAAGTTCTTGAGACTTCTTCTTTTATCCGCCTTTAGGATAATAGAAGCGTCGAATTTCCGCCAAATATTTCATTAAAGTTAAACTTTAATGTTCCCGTTTGGCGTTGACTTGAAAGGCAGGGCTAATTAGCTCCGCTGGCTGGAGCTGGGCGGAGGCATTCTTGTCCTGCTTTCAGGCCAAAGACGGCGTAGTCTTTGAAGGCGCTTTTTGATGCCGCTCCATCCAAGGCCTCTAAGAAGGGGGTAGAGGGGTAGGATGAAGGTACGCAATCGGACTGTTCATCTATCCGCTGCCAAGGTAGAGCTGGTTGAGGCCGTGCTTGTCGCAGAAGCGCTAGAAGCTCCAGGCGTTCAGCTCGGCGGCCTTGGCCATGTCGAATTGGAACAGTGTTTGAGGGTTGCAATAAGTGTAGGAGTGGAGGTGACGGGAGACTTGGCAGGTCTGTCCGTTTCCATCTGTACGCTGTCCAAGCAGCACTTGCTGAAGCCGGTCTAGGCCTTGGGGCTCCGCAAGGAGTGCTTGGGGGTAGATGGAAAGGAGTTGAGAAAGGGTAGGGGGACTGTCGGCGTCCATCTGTGCGCTGTCCAAGAGGCGCTGGCTGGAGAGGCTCTGCGTCTCTGAGATGCCCAGCTAGGCGTGCTTGGCCGGGCAGAGCACACAGGTTAGAAGGCTGGGGTAGAGAGGAGGTGCTGTGAAGACTTGCAGATACGCCGGTGCTGCAAAATACGATGATCTCGAAGCGGCGATAGAAGAAGCTAGTCTTCGGCTCCCCTCCAGATAAGGATTGAAGAGGGAGGTTTGAGGTGTCATTGGTGATGACATTGATGGCGACGATGCGAACGCTGATCTTCTGTCTGATGATCGTCTCGGCCTTGGCCAGTTGGTTCAGGTTCCCATCCAGGGTACTCTTCCTTCTCGCGGGCGGCGGAGAAAGAGCGGACAAGTTGAACTTGCACGCCGTGGATGGAGCCATGGAGGCTCTAGGCCAAGTGAAGGCAGAAGAAGGGACGCATTGTCGGTGATGCGAAAGGCGGAGCATTAAGCAAGGTGAGCTTAAACGCCTATTGCAATTGAGGATGGAGGGGGGGTAGAGAGGTGTAGGGGACGCGGACGTTGTTGATGGCGGCCATGTGGAAGAAGCAGGGCAAGGGCTTCTTGTTGGAGCTGGGCCACTTGGAGGATTGCAGAGAGCCTTTGTAGGTGGCTCTTTGAAGCATTGAAGATAGGCCTATGGCCATCAATTTCAGAAAGTATTACTTTCTGCTCGCTTCTTGCAACGTTTATGGAGGCTGTTCTGAGAGATGCGCTGAAGTTACGCAGCTTGGGATGACAGTAGTCTCAACTTGCAGCAGCTCAGGATGACACTGAGCAAATTGTCTCTACTGCTGCTGCAAAGAGAAATGACGCAGCTCGGGATGACAGGAGATGATTTGCTCGGGTTGACAGTGTCGTGGGTTGATTCAGCTTGGGATGACGCAGAGCACATTGTAGCAGTTGAGCTGCAAAGAATTGACGCAGCTCGGGATGACAGGTCAATTTGCTCGGGTTTACGGCGGCAAAGATTGACGCAGCTCGGGATGACATGGGCTGCTCTCTCTCTGTTTTGGCTGCATGATTTTCCGCAGCTTGGGTTGACGCTGAGCAAATTGTCATTGTGAGAGATGCGAAGAGATGACGCAGCTCGGGATGACAATGTCGAATTTGCTCGTGTTGACAGAGGTAGAAATCGGCGCAGCTCGGGATGACACTAAATAATTGCTCTTGAGTCTGCGGCGAAGGAATTGACGCAGCTCGGGATGACAGTGAGCAATTACTGAAGTCGTCTGCGTGATTTCTTGAACTCTTCGCCGTATTGAGCTGAGTCTGGGGAAGCTGCTCTCAGTAGGCCAGTCCAGAAGAGGCTTTCGTGGCCAGGCAGAGAGTAGGCGGAGTTGAGGCGGAAGAGCGCGGCCGCGCTTCCAGAACGCCACTCCAAAATAGGCCCTTTGAGTTACGCAAACTTTAAGTGAGCGTCTCTTTCGCCTATTTTGGATTTGTCGAAAGAAGCGTTGAAAGAATTTGCATATCTTCGCAGATAGTGCAAAGTCTTGGAGGCGGCGATGGGATTGAAGTTGGCCCATTCGCCGGCAGGCTGGCAGAAGCCAGTCAGGAAGCCGTCCATGTTCACATTGGCCTTGTACACCACCAACCTCTTACTGCTGGGCGGAGTAAGGGGAAGGGTGCAGGGCAGGGAACCTTGAAGGGTCTGTGGAGGACGTCTTCCAGGAGGAGAACTGCATGACGTCATACCGGGGGGGGGAACGAAGTCTTTGTCTTTTTTCAATATACCATCCATTAACTCGGCACAGTTTTATTGTAGAACGATAAAAACTGGTACAGAGGTACACCCAATAGTGGACGTTGTACCCCTATAATCTTGTGACAAAATATTAATTATTGAGCTCTCAGCACTGAATTGAAAAATTGGTGCAGTTTGTATGTTTAAACACAGGGTTTGGAATTTCTGAAATGCAGTGATTTTACAATTTTGAATGCCACAGAGTCAATAATTATTTTAATTCCTCGCCGTTTTAGGACATCATAGAGGATATTTAGGGCTAATTTGTGGCCAAGTTTCGTAAAAATATATGCACCCATTCTTGAGTAAATATTGAAAATGTTTTGGACAAAGACTTCGTTCCCCCATGCAGCGTAGTCGCAGTTGCTGCCGCATAGAAGTTCACGAGGCCGGCTCTGGCTGAGTGAAGATCTGGGGCTGCAGGGTGTCCTGTCTGGCAGCAAAGCAAAGTCCGGCAATGAAGGCTGGGCTCGATTTGCTGTCCTGGCTCTGTAGGTCGGTGACTGGGGCTTTTGACTCGATCGCTGTTGGTAGAAGGTGGCGAGGTCAAAAAGCCGGAAGTTATTGTGGAAGCAGAAGTTGGCGGAAGTGGTGCTGGACATTGTAGTAGCATTGTAGAGGTGGTCAGTTGAGGTACAGATAAGCTAATCAGCTCTCTGATCTACCAAACGCTGTGGCAATATGCAGCAGTAACATAGCAAGATTCTCTTTTCATCGTCACCGGAAGGGGAAGGAGAGCGGGACAGGTTTAGGGCATCGGAGCACAATATACAGCAACTGATCCCGGCCTCCCTTCCGCCCGCCTCATCGACATAGGTCGACGAAACCAGCTTGGGAAACGTCACACATATAAACTTTAGAAAAATTATAAAAAATTAAATTACAAAAAAATGTAAAAATGCAATAAAATGTCATAATAAATATACATCGAAAAAACAAATTGAAGGTAAAATTCAGTTTCGCAAGCATTCGAAACAGGCTCGATTTTTATTGTGCATTGGGCATTTATTTCTTCTTTTTGAGATCTAAGGTTCATAAATTAATCCAAAAATTTTATTTTAAAATAAACTTGAAAATTTATTAAAAAATCAAGCAAAAATTGAATATTCTACTGGTTTCTGCCATAAGTTGCTGCCTGCTTACGAATGAGCAGCGGAGTTTTTAGGTGGACAATGCCAATGAAATAGACATGTTATAATTTATCACAATTCAAATCAAACTAAATTACGATTGTGTCACAACTTGTCTATATCTTTTTGATGATTGCAAATTCATAAGCTTCTTATGCTGTAGCATTTTAATCTTGTTGTTAGATACACCAGCTTATTTGCTTCCTCTCTAAGATATTCTCTGCAGTTTTTTATAGCAGGGAAGAAAGCAAACAATTTGTACCCCCGACATCCATTTAACCCCCACCAGCTAATTGTCCCTTCCAACTGGTTGCTCTACTCCAACATTTCACCACAACATTCCCCGAGCCATTCCCTCTCCCCCCATACGTTTGCCCCCCAGCCATCTGCATCCCCCAATATTTTACCTATGCCAAATAAATGCTCAAATAATTTTATGTACTCTATATTGTAGCCGTAGTTTTACAACAATTGTCTCCCCAACAATAATCAGCCATTAGCCGCCTTCAGACTTGTTCCCCCATCCATCCCCCCCCCCCTCGAGCATTAAATTGCAAAACCTAAAAAACTTCTTTACAATCGTAACCCCAACGATATTTGAGAAGAAATATTGCCCTTATCGTTTGATAGTAGAATAATTTGCTTCCAAATAAAATTTCGAAAAGCTAGTTACAGCCTATACAGTTTGCCCCTCATCACAAACAAGCCTTTTGCCCCCCCCCCCACCAGCCATTTTTCATTCCCTAATTATTTGGTTCCCTTAGTCCAAAGATTTCTTATAATAAACCCCCTTTTATGTCATATTGAAAATTATAAATGCCTAGATAAGTTTTAGTACGTCTCCTGATTGTAGCTAGGACCATATAGTTGTCGAAGGTGACGGCGAAGCTCAACCTAGTCTTAGGCCGGAGGGCATGGGTGCGGAGGCCCCAGAGCACTCTTTGCCAGCAACATTGCAGCTCCGAGTTTCACATTATCCTTGGATGGACTTTGCGAAACTCTCCACGTCATCTATGACATCAGAAAACGTCATTGACTTCAACATTGCTGCATCTGGAAAGTTCCTTTTCAATCAAGCACGCCTTCTATGATTTCACTTTATCCTCCTGGATTTTGTGAAATCAAATTTGCCGGCGATCAAGATAAGAAATGACATTGCTGCCTGGGCATCGAAAATTAACTGCAAAGTTTCTTTTCATGCTGTCTTTGCAAACATCATTGACGGAAATTTCATTATCCTTTAATGGATGATGCAATTCTCTCTACTGCTGGCAGTGAACCAGCACAAAAACAATTTTGCTGCTCGAGTTTGAAAATTGCCTACTGTCACTTTTCAAAGCTCACAGCTGCCAGCTGCAATCTGTGCCAGCCAACATCAGTTTACCGAATCATTTTCGGATTCCGTAAACTTTAGAGCATTGCTGGAAAAGAGACCAGACCAATTCAGAATCGGCCATTGCCTTTCACTATCTCCAATCAAGTCTTCACCGAATCTTTATGAATTTGCAAAGACTTGAATAACTACGAAAGACAGGCAACAAAACCAATTCAGAATTGACCTCCTTCCCCCTGGTCATCAACAGTGTCAGCAAGTACAGCTCCCTGGACCCCGTCAGCTTTCCAACCGCCTAGCCCTCCAGCCTGCTTGCCATCGGCTAGAAGGACTAATTGATGGCCGCTGTCAATTCATGCGCCCACTCCGACATTGACACCAACCACAAAGGCTCCAGCAAGGACCCTTTGAACACTGCCTTCTACCCACCTCTGAAGACAGCGCAATTTCCTGGACCAATAGTGCTGCTTTCACTACGGCTCCATGAATGGCAACAGCTGCATTCTGTTCATCAAGGCCTGTGGCGAGTTCATCATCATGGACAGCATCCACTGCGACTCCTGCCACTTCCCGCCTGCCTTCAGCAACAGACAGCTGGCCTCCAAGGCTCCGTTCTGATCAACTACAACTACTGCTTCCTGTCCTTGCTTCTCAATTTCTCCCCTTGCTTCTCCACCAACCCTCCTCATACTCCTCCCAGCAGTATGAGGTTGGCCTTGTACTTGGCCTACAGGAACCTGGATGGCTTCCTGACCAGCTTCCACCAGCACACCGATGAATTGTTCAACTAATGTCAATTTGTCGTCTGCAAAGACTTTACACTATCTACTTAGATATGCAAACCTTAACATCACTTATTTTCCGATGATCAGCTAAAGCATAAAGTCTATGCAAACTCCTCCTGGGCCTTTTTGGAGCGGCCAACTTGGAAAGCACAAATGCACTTTGCGATTTGCCTTGGCAACCAAATCGCTGCCCAACCTTTCAAGTTCACCGCCCCCCTGTCCACTGTCGTCAGAAGTGAGCTGAAAGTATCTTACTTTCTCACACCGCCTTTGAAAGGCCTCCATGCCTCATCGATGCCAATGACCATAATTAGTGTGGCCAGAGGCCATTATGCCCTCCTTCCTGCTTCAGCTTGCGCCAGGCACTTCCACACTGCCAGCCTCGCAAGCCCGCCAGCCGCGACACCAAGACACACTTCTGCCCCACCTCATCTTCAGACCCTCCTCTATCCCTACTTTCTCGCCGCCGGGAGAGAAGGGTACCCTGAACCTGATTCTGTGCAACAATGCCTGCCAGCCTGGCCAAAGCCTAGCAGTGCCACAGACAGATTGACAATGCCTGCACCAAACACTCCAACATCATCGCCGACGTCACTTTTAAGTCACATCTTTCACTCTCCACAGGGATGGACACTGAAGACTAGCTTTCTTCTACCACTGCTACAAGAACATTGTACAGTTCGTCATTGGTGTATCTGCAAGTCTTCACTGCATCTTTCATTCCATCCCTCCATCCCACAGCCTAGGCTGGCAAGCATTGGCCAGGAACACGCTCCACACCACCAAGCGCACCAGGCTGGGCATTTCAGAGACCTGGAACCTCTCCAGCCAATGCTGCTTGGCCAGCGCACTGATGGACGCCAACAGTTCTCTGCAATTTTTCTACCCCTTCCATCCTACAGCCTAGGCCGGCAAAGATTGGCCAGGAATGCACTCTGTGCCACCAAGCACACCCGGCTGGACATCTCAGAGACCCGGGACCTCTCCAGCCTTCAGCGCACAGATTGACGCCAACAATTCTGCAGGCTTCTTAACTCCTACCTCTTTTCATCCTCCAAGAGGCCCAAAAGGAGCAGCATCGATTCTGCATTTCAAATATCGCCAATTATGGCATTAAAGTCTTGCTTTAACAAAATAGTTTCAGCAAGCCTTTTCAACATCGATGCTTCTATTATCCTTCAAAGGGGATGGATAAAATAAGACCCAAGAAAAGCTTTGGCTTTGCCAACTGCATCTTGGCCAAGATTTGCTGCACCTACTAGACAGAGCAAATCTCCAATGGCTGCGGCATATAAATATTTGCCTACGGCCTCAAGATGCCCATTGATTGGTCTTTTTCATTCCACACCAACCAATTTGTCATCAAATGGAATGATGCGTCAATGCTGAATCAATGGCCTGCACATTTCTTTCCTGCTAAGCAGCTATGGAGGATTTGAAATGCATGTGACACAAGCCTACGGCTATCTGCTTTTACTCAGCCTACTTTGTCAGTTTCAATGGCAACCAGTTTGCCTTCGACTGCAACTTGGAATAGTCACTACAAGTTCAACCTGTCCTTGCAATCCCTCTCCAGCATCCTTCCTCTGTGGACTCTGACTGCAGATGGGAATCAGCAAACAGCAGAACTGAGTTTCAACTGCCAAGCCTTTCTTCTCTAGCAGCCTTCCTCTGTGGACTCCGACTGCAGACCTGAAAACGGCAAATGACGCAATGCCTGGAATTAGCAATTCTTTCACAGCAGCCTTCTTCTGTGGACCCCAACTGCTGATTGAATTGCAATCTCTGATGCCAGCAGAAAGCCCCGTCTAAGAGCTGATAGGAGCCAGCGGGCAACACTTTTCTTGGCCTAATTGCTTCTCTCTTCTGTTGCCCTTATGGGGGGAGGCAGTAGAAGTCACAAGGGCACACCCTGCTCCACTCTGCCCACCTTGTTGAGGAAGTGGGAGAGCCAGCAGGACTACATGACTGGGATGGCCGACATGGGAGCAGCCATCATGTGAGGGTGCCTGCAAAAGCCCTCTCGTTCTTTCTCTCTTTGGAGGCACTTTGGCCCACTAGTTACTCTGCAAAGGCTGCCTGAAGGCCTTTTGCTACCTTGTGCCATTGACAGATGGAAGGAGGATGCAGAGGAGAGCAAATTTGTTCTACGAAACTCTGGCTGACAAGCACAGAATTTGCAACTGCGCAGGCCTACCAGGTGGGCAGGAATGCGCCCAGCCTACTAGATGGCTGGTTATCAATGTGGGAAGGAGAATGGAACAAGAAACCCTCAGCACCCATCGCAGCCTACCAGGTGGCTGATTCGACAAATGCAGACTACCCGGAGTCTGTTTCACAGCCAACCAGGCAGCTGATTCGTCAAGTGCAGATTACTGAGTGTCTGTTTCACAGTCAACCAGGCAGCTGATTCAACAAGCACAGACTACTAAGAGTCTGCTTTGTGCGGCCTACAAAGTGGCTGTTTCAATGATCAGACTATCTTGAATCTGTTTTGTGTGGCCTAACTACTGGCTATTTCAACAATGCAGAAAGTGCATGGCAACATCTTCTTGGCCAGCACAAGCTTTGACTTTCGAAAGCTCCACAAGCTTTGCCAATTTCGCCCCCCCCCTCTCTGCACTTGCCCGCCCCCCACCTACACTCTGCCGCACTGTACACACCACCCTTCAGTGCCACACACTCTCCCCTGCAACCCCCCTCCTCTTATGAACCTGCTCCCCCAGCCTTCACAAGAAGCAGCCTGCAAGAAAAGTGGCAAAGAGAGAGAGGGTGGACTAATTGCCACTCCTTCCGCGTGCCTACGTTTTTGTGCAAGGGGGCAAAAGCTGCCTCCACGGAGCTGCAAAAACTGCGGACAACTAATGACTCTGCTGCCATGCGATTTGCGGACAAGATTTTTACAACTGGTACCACCGCTGCACGGGGGTGTCTTTTAAACCAAACGGAGCAAGGCTACGTGGAGAGGAAGTAGATCGGCCTACTCCAACCACAGAAGCTGGGGGGGGCGGTAGGCAAAGCATGGGAAGTCTAATAAGGCTCAAACATGTGGCAAAAGAATGGAAGGAATGCATGCGAGCAGAAGAGAAAGACAAAAGTGGAAGAATGCATCACATGTCGTCAAAATGTGGACCAGTGGAGCACAAATGGCAGGCAGAGAGGGGAAGCGAAAGGTGAGACTGTCAGGCAGTAAAACGAGGAGTGTGGCACAAGGGGGGGGGGAGGGGGCAGCGTGGGTGTCACTCCTCCTCGTAGCTGCCAGGCTCAGGTGGGATGTGGCCAGAGTTGATCAGGGTGGCGCCGCTGTGCCTGGGGTAGTCCTCGAAGGGCTGGAGGAGGTGGTGGGTGTGGATCTCCACCCAGCGGGCAGCCAGCAGCTCCTTGAGCTTCAGCTAAGTGCTCGCTCTGCTCTGGGCTCCTTGATAGAGGAGCTCGCGATAGAAGGCAGGGGGGGACCTTGTGGATGAGGAGGGGGATGTAGGCGTTGAGCTCAGGATCAGTGGTCTTGAGGCTGCAGAGGCGGGCGACAGTGTTGGCCAGCTTGTCCACAAAGCCTTCCATGGAGGCGGGGTCCTTGGCAGGGATGGAGGGGAGGTTGGCGAGGGCGGAGAAGAGCTCCTGGCGCTGGTTGGTGGCGTCCCCATAGCACTCCTTCAGGATCCCCATGGCCTGCTGATAGGCGTTGGGCTCACAGGGGTGGCAGAGGGCGATCTTGGCCAGGGCGGCGTTGGAGAGGAAGGCCTTGAGCAGCTCCAGACGGTTGCTGTTGCTCATGGGAACAGAGGCGCACTTGTGCTCCCACCAACGCCAGAAGTCGTGGAAGGCAGAGAGGGATGAGCCATCGAAGTGCTGGAGCTGGGGGCGTGGGAGGTAGCTGTGGAGGGGGTTGGTGAGGGTTTGGGAGGCCAGATGAGGTGGGGGTGAGGCCGGGGTAGGTGGAAAGGAGGGGGCCAGGGGTGGAGGTGGAAGTGGGGCCAGGGTAGGTATTGGAGGGGAGGCTGGGGGCTGTGTAGAGAGGGTGGGGAGTGGTGGAGGGAAGGGCAAGAGTGGCAGGGGTGGTAGGGGGCGCTGAGAGTGGGAGGTAAACGATGGGCGGGAAGGCGAGGGGTGTGGTCAGTGGAGGGAGGTAGGCCACGGAGGAGGCAGGAGGAGGTAGGCTGGTGGAGGAGGCGGAGGGAGGTAGGCCAGGGCGGGGGAAGGCTTGAGTGTGCAGGGGGCCGGTGCGAGAGAGATGGCAGGGTGCCTGTGTGCGTCTGGGTGAGCTGTCTCGTGACGAATGCAGGCGCCCGATCCAGCCACACTGTCATCTTTGTCAGGCCCCGCCATGCCCAAAACCTCTCCATCACCAAGCACACCGCCTCCGCACTGCAGTCCTCCAGGACCTTGCAGTGAATGCTTCGCATGGTGGTGCAGGTGATGACCAGTCCCCAGCGCTCCTGGCCACTCCCACGTCATGAACAGCCCCATCTGGTCTATCATCACACTCTTGAATGGCATCCCCGTGAACTCCACTCTCTCGGCCGACAGCTCTCCCCATGGCAAAGTGGTCGGGAAAGTCACTTTGGACAGGTGACAGGCCTGGCAGCATCACCATAGTGCTTGTGCAACCATCTGGATCCCACCCGGCACCCAGTAGCACTGCCGCAGCAGCCCCAATGTCACCATTGCCGCCGCGTGAGCATTCATTGTATGGTAGTGCAGGATCACGAGGTCCGTGAACAGGTGTTTGGCCAGCAACAGGGTGGGCAGCTGCCTGTTGTCTGTCGGCTCTCTGTCACCAAATCTGGACCCCACTCGTAGCAGGCCTCTGCTCAGGCTGGGATTCAGCTGCTTGACTCGTTTCTGCACCTTTGGATCTGCCCAGCTCATGTCCTTGCCTGCCCACTTGCGCTCCAAGTACGTGATGATCTTGCCATAGAACTCATTCTGCAGGTGCATCGTCATCTCCCACAGCACCATCTCCCGCTCCTTCCAGGTTGGGGCCAGCTCATAGAAGGCACCTCCGGGCAGCCTCCTCACGTAGATGCCCATACCCAGCAATGCCCACAGACTGCTGAAGTGCTTGGGATCCACAAGCTTAAACCATCCCGGGTCCTTGCCCTCACCTGTCTCGACAGCCTCACCCATCTCATCTCTCTCATCTCCCGCTTCTTCGGTTTGGTCCTTGCCACTGCCGCAGCCAGCTTCACTCTGCTCCCAGTGCCCACCAACTCCGTCTTGGCACCTACCATCTCCGTCTTGGCGCCCAGCTGTTCCATTGCTGCCGACTCCTCCCTGGCCAGCTTGCGCTTGCCGGGCTCCATGCCCGGCGGCGCCCTGAGCACCGGCCAGTTCTTGAATGGTCCCCGCAGGAGCCCTGGCCCATCGCTGAACCCATTGGGCTCCAAGAGCTCCTTCCTCAATCGTGGCCTTGTTGCCCAATCCGCCGGATTCTCCATCATGGAAATGAAGCAGAAGTTGTCGGTGACCTTCATGGCCTTGATCTCCTTGATCCATCTGTTCTCGTAGGCCAGTGGCGCCAATCCTGCCCTCAGCCATCCCAGCACTGCTGTGGAGTCCATGAAGTGTGTCCTCGTCTTGAACTTGGCGATGTCCTCATAGGCCCTGCCGACGAGGCTGGCTGCCCACATGGCTGCCACCGCCACCCACAGCTCCAACCGCTGCATCAACAGCTTCACTCCTTTCTTCCCTGGTTCTCCATTTTGTCCACCGGCATGAGCCTCAACTTTGGCAGCAGTAGCTTAGCTCCGCCCTCCTTGGCCACTGCATAGATGGCAAATCCATAGGCTGCCTCTGACGCATTGCTGAAGATGGCCATGTGTTTGGCCTCCATAGCCAGCGCCTGCCTGGGAATCTGGACCTCGTGCAGGCCCTCCAACTCTGCTCTCAGCCTCACCCAGGCCTTGGCCAGGTCCTCCGGCACTTGTTCCTTCCATCCCAAGCAACGGCTGTGCATTGCCTGCGTCAGCAATCAGTGTCACCAGTGTCACCGGCATTGCCACTCCAAATGGGTCAAAGAGCCATGCCACTCCGCTGCAGAGCTGACTGGCCATCAGACTTTCCGGGATGTTGCTGTAGTCCACCTTGGGCAGGTGGAGGGTGTCGGCCTTAGTGTCCCAGTCGATGCTGAGTGGCCCCACCGTGATGCCCTCCAGCTTCTTGCTCTCCGCCAGGCTCTCCGTCAGCTCACTGCAGTTGCTCACAAAAATTCCGTAGGATGAATTGAGCACTGGTAAACATCCAAACATCCGCACAAGCCCTCTGGCAATCCGCATGCCCTCCGTTGCCGTCTCAAAGCCCCAAAAGATGTTGTCCGCGTACGTCCTGCTGGGGATGAGGTGCAGCTCCTCCTCCGTGAGCCCGTAGTGCTCCTCCCCTGGGATGACCTCCTCCACCAGCCTCCGGATGCAGGCCTGCAGCAGCCATGGCAACGCCATACAGCCCATGATGACCCATGTGTACCAGTAGACTTGGTGGTTCTTGGCTGACATTGCCTTGCCCCACTCCTTGGGCAGCACCACCCGGAGGGCATCCTGATGCTCTGGCTTCACTCTGAGCACGTAGAACGCCGCATTGATGTCTGCCGTGAAGGCAAACTTGTGGGCCCTCATCAGCATCTGGACCCCAATCAGACTGGACAGCAGGTTAGGCCCCAAGCTGAACAGGTCATTGAGGCTCCTTGGCGGCCTCCCTGCCTTGCTGCTCATGTCCACGAATGGCTGCACCTTCTTCCCGCCCAGTGCTTGGAAGTGTGCCAGGTGATGCACCAGCCGCAATGGTTTTGGTGCCCCCATTATGGGCAAGATGATGCCCTGGCTGGCCTGGTCCTTGAACTCTGCGTTGTAGGCCTCCCTGTCCTGCTCAGTCAGCCTAGCATCCATCTTCCTGCTCTGGTCAAACACCCGGTGAAAGTTGGATGCCAGTATCTCCACCTCTTGCTTGAATGGTAGCGGGACCACGAACGCTCCATCCTCTGCTCTCTCCACCTGCTGCAGCAGGTTAGTGGTCTCCTTGTCATTGACCGTGGTCTTGAGGTGGACGCCCTTCTTGAAGCCAACTGTTTCCAGGTTGCTCTGCCACTCCAGCACCTCCACGATGGTCGCCGGCCTTGCAAAGCTGAATGATGCTGCTGCCGTTGTTGACTCCCTGGCCAGCCAAATCCACCACCCTCCTCTCGTTGGCCTCCAGCGCCCCTTCCAGCAGTAGCCTGAACGCGGTATAGTAGGCAACGAACTTGGAGGTGATTGCTGTCTTCTTGCCCAGGATGGCATGGTAGAGGTTCAAGCCCACCAGCATCTCCACCATGTAGCTCTCCGACTCCTCGTTGGGCCAGTTCACAAAGCCCCACTCGGCCTTCCTCACTGCCCTCTCAATCTCCTTGCTGAGTTGGAAGCCGCCGACTGTGAAGTCGGGGCAGACCGCGTCTGCCACGTAGACCTTGCACAGCAGGTGCTTGCCCTGGTGGTCGACAAGGTCCATGACCATCGCCTTTGCCCTGACTGCCCATCTCTCCAAGCTCCTGGCATAGATGACCTCCACAGTCTCTGGCAGTCCCAGCTGGAGCCCCAGCCGCTCTGCTGCATCCGTCTGCATCCATGTCAGCAAACTGCAGCTGTCCAGGAGAGCCTTGACCATGTCCTCCAGCTCTCTCCCCAGCTTGGCTATCGCCAGCTCGAATGTGGCCAGCACCATGGTCTCCTCACCCGCTGCCGCCATACAGCTGGCTCTGCCAGCCTTTGTGGCCTCCTTGCCACCAGTTCGCTTCTCCTTGCCTGAGGCTCCACCCTGTTGATGGCCTCCACTGCCTCCTGATTGACTCGAGGCTCCACCGCCCCCGGGGCCTCCACTGCCTCCTTGGCTCCCTCCGCTGCTTCCGTGGCCTCTGCTGCCACCGTAGCCTCCACCGCCCCCACAGCCCCCGCAGCCTCCTCCACCTCCGCCACTTGACCATTGCATCTGCCCCGCCGCTTGCGGGTTTCTCTGCATCAACGACCTGTGGAGGAGGGTGTGGTGTCTCTTGTGGCACTTGAAGCAGGGCTTCTTGAGGCGGCAAAATCTGCTCATGTGACCCTCTCCCAGGCACCGGAAGCAGCGCTTGAGCAGGCGGATCTGTTCCTTTCCTTGCGTTTGTCAGGGTCCACGAACGTCTTGCAGTCCGCTGCCCTGTGGTCCTTCTCGGTGCAGAAGAAGCACCCCATCGTGGGCCTCCTCTCCTCTTGGTCTGTGCCCGCCTCCTTCCTCTTCTGGCTCCTGCTCCTGTACTCCAGCTTCCTAGCTCCCGCCAGGAACGTTGCCACCCATGTGGTTCCCTCTGCACCCACCTGGTGCTGCAGTAGGTTGATCTCCACTCGAAGCTCCTTCACCAGCTCTTGTACCCAGGGCACTGGCTTCAGGCTGGTCCTGATCCTTTGGTGCTGAATGAGTCTCCCTAGCTCCGTGGGGACCTTGGCGAAAGCATTGAAGGCGTAGGCATTGATTACCTGGTCAGAGACTTCCGCATTGCCCAGCTGGTCCGCGATGTCCATCAGGGCATCCGTCAGCTTCTCCAGGCTTGCCAGGTCACTGTTGAAGGCCGACTCCAAACCCACTAGCTTCCTGAACAGCTTGGCCTGGATCTGGTCCTCCCTCTTGTAGATCTGGTCCAGCGTCTTCACCACCAGGGCAAAGTTGCCCCGCACGTTGGGGTCAAGCTGCTTGATCTTGTCCTTTGCCGCACCCTCCAGGATGTTGTAGAGGTGGTAGAACTTGTCCCATTCCTGCAGCTTGCTCTTCTCGAGGAGGTTGGTGATCCAGTTGCGGTGCCTCAGGTACTCTGAGATGTCCTCGCTGGAGAACTTCTCAATGGTGTGCTGGATCTTGGGCAATGCCTGGCTCACTATGGACCTGGAGCTCGATCTGCTCCTTCTCCCACCGCCCGTCTCCATCTGTCCCAGCAGCCCTGTCACCGCCCTGATCAGGTCTGCCATTGCCCCTCCTTCTGGCTCTCCTCCTCAGCTTGGGTGGCAGTGGTAGGATGGGCTCCAGTCATGCCCCCTTCCTGCCCATCTCCAGGCATTGCTGAAGTGCTTCCAGTCTCCGTCGTTTCCCCGTCCTCGATGGCGATCATCTTCATCATCACTGCCATCATTGCTTCTGCGGCCAACGCCTCTGCCACCACCACTGGCTCCTCCGCGATGTCCTCTGCCATGGCCGTTGTCGGCTTCTCTGTGGTGCTCTCTGCCATCGCCGTCACGGTCATTGCCCCATCCATTGCCAGCTCCGCCGCAATCAGGTGCTCCCCACTCCTGGCCTCCACTCAGGGCTCCACCCCGACGGTTGCCCTGGCCTCCGCTGCCCCAGTCGGACTCTGCCCCATACATCGCCCGTGCCCAGGAGCCTCAAAAGCGCCCCTGCCCAGGTATCTCTGGCTGGATTGGGCTGGGAAGGCACCGCCTCTCTGTGTTGCTGTTTTCTCAGAGGCTGCCTTGCCGCCTGGACTGGAGGCTTGCCGATCTCCATGGGTCTTGGCTTGCTGGCTCAGTGTTGCCGTTTTTTTATGCCTTAATGTGTACATTACAGAATCTTATACAATCCATATAATCTATAGTATTGTATAATTGGCTGATTGTAATGTGAAGACTCCGTTTCAACTGTGAAGACTCCCTTGGCGTTAGCTGTCTTTTGCTTGACTGCTGGGTCCACTGTGAAAGCTGTGCTATGGTCACTGTTTGGGCGTTACGCCATTTCAGCATTACGCCATTTCAGCATAATGCCAAATCAGCATTACGCCGTTTCAGCGTAACACTGAAATGGTGTAATGCTGATTCAGCATTACGCCGTTTTGGTGTTACGCTGATTCGACATTACACCGTTTTGGCGTTATCACAATTGCAAGTTATCACATTGAAAGCAAAGAACAAAAATTGGGGACAGCCAATGCAGGGATAAATTTTAAAAATGGAGCTGAAGCAAGAAAAAACATGCTACTCAATGTATTTGGTCATAAAAAGATTACAAAAATAAAGTGGGAAAATAAAAAAACAAAATGGTAGGTGGGGATTTAGCCGGAGAACTTGTAGACGGAGTTGAACTCCTCCATGGCTTCTCAGAGGCGATCCTGATTGCCGCAGATCATCTCCACATTGTAGCCGATCTGGTCCCACAGATTCTGCAATTTTGGCAACCTACAGTGCCTGCTGCTCAAATGATCCAAGGAAGCTGGGAAGAATAAGGGTAAGAGGAGGGATAAAGATAGAGTACCGAGCCTTCATAGATGCCGATTACTCAGCCAGCAAGCCCCTTGATGGTGTCGGGGTTGGAGAGGATGAAGGGGTAGGGGTTGTACTCCCTGCTGGGGCGGGCCTCATTCATCCCATTGACCCAAGCGACAGTGTCCTTGTAGGTGGCCATGTTGGCCAGAAACCCATTCACTGCAGAGGATCAATGAGTCTGCTCTTTACCAATAATTGTGAGAGGAGCAGCTACCCTGGCCCTTGAACCAGGCAATGTCCCAGTCGCTGTAGAGGGATGGGTGGCCTTCGTGGAAGGCGGTCACCTCACAGGTGACCTTGACAACCTTGGAGTCAAACTCGGCATTCACCCGGATCAGAGTCTTCTTGAGCTTCTCCAGCTCTGGCTTCAAAAAGCCCTCCTTCTGTTTTCTAGTCTCCAAAAAAGAGGAAAGCGGAATAGGACCTTCAGGTGGTTGTAGATCTGATAGACCAGCAGAGTTCCAGAGGGAGGCTTGGCAAAATGGTTCATTTTCACTGGCAACAACAGAAGAGCTTGGAAAATGGTGTCAGACTTTGTCAGCCCAGTGAATGTGGGAGCGGTGTTGAAAGGGGGGTGCAGCTGGCGCTTATAGGCAGAAATTGCGAGCATGCAATGAGACAAAGAATTCCACCAATTTGAATTTTCAGCATTTCAGCGTTATGCTGTTTCCGTATTACATCGTTTCAGCATTATGCCGTTTTGGCATTACGCCGTTTCAGCATTATGCTGATTTGGTGTAACGCTGATTTGGCATTAGCCGTTTCAGCGTTATGATGTCTTTGGCTTGACTGCTGAGTCCACTGTGAAAGATGTGCAATTGTCACTGTTTCAGCGTTATGCCGTTTCAGCATTATGCCGTTTTGGCGTTATGCCATTTCAGTGTTATGCCATTTCAGCATTACGCTGATTCGGCATTATGCTGATTCGGCGTTATGCTGTTTCGGCATTGTGGGATACTATTGAGCACCAAAACTGTCCATCTGAGAGAAGAGTAAAGCACTGAAACGACTCTGAGGCAACAAAAGTCACTTTGATAGTCACTGCACTGGATAAAAAGCCTTCGAAATTGAGCCACAACAACTGTGATTGGCCATGGCAACTGGCAGTGGCAAGGCAATGGGCAAGGCAGACTCCACAACGTAATGCAAAAAAAGAGACTAGGCAATAGGAATGGGTTGTGCCTTTGTGCTGGGACAGGACAGGATGAGAGTCTGGGCAGCTGAACATGATGAGATAGAGCAGGGAAGGGACTAGGAAAAAAGGCTTTGGTACATTATTGACCCCTGTACAAGAGGTGCTGGAGAGGAGTGATGAGAGGTGGGACTGTGGGAGAGGTTTGATTTCTAATCAAGAGTGATGATGGGAGGGGGGCCAGGGGGGGGTGGAGGAGGAGGGGGTGGCGGCGGTGGCGGAGACTTGGAGCAAGGGCGGCATGAGTGCATCTGGATGAAGCTGGCGAGGTAGGAGAGCTCTTCCCGTTCGTCCCGCTGCGTCCCCTTCGTTGTCTGCTTGGACTTCTTAGTGCCTGTGCTCTTGCGGGCTGTCTGGCGCTTGCGCTCTGCAAAAGGTGCCTTGATGAAATTGGGGGTACAGGGCGGGAAGGGGGTGATGCTTACTGGGGGGAGTGTGGCTGCTGTCCTCCTGAGGGTGAGGCTGAGATGCGTCTGGCGAAGGTGATCGATGGCGATGTTGATGTAGTCTTCCATGGTGTTGATGCTGAAGAGGGCGTTGTGGACGCTGTTTTAGATGCCGGCCTCCAAGTCCTGCTCCAAGTTCAGGATTTCCAGGGCGTCGTTGGCCTCAGCCGCATGGGTCATGGCGTCGTGCAGTAACTAGCATATCAGTCCCATAATGGTCTATCATATGAATGCAAATGAAATGGAAATAAGAAGGGATGGAACCATGTAGATGGGGACGAGCTCCGCAGGGATGTTCATGGCTTCCTCCTCGCTCATGGTCATCTTGATTCTCTTCAGACTTGGAACACTGAGACTGAACAACTTCTTCCTCACTGCGTTGCTTTTGGCTGCAAATGAAATGAGCAGGGCAGTAGACTTAGTGCGGTAACGCAATAGGCTGGCCTACGGTAGACCTTTACCATAGTCATGCCAGGCTGCAGGCCCTTATTATAGCACGTGTTTGGATTTAGTTTATGCCGTTTTGGCGTTACGCTGATTCAGCGTTACGCTGTTTCGGCATTACGCTGATTCAGCGTTACGCCATTTCAGCGTTACGCCCTTTCGGCATTACGCTAATTCAGTGTGATACCATATACTCCCTAGCATATGCATAGCCTGCATATCATTTTCTTGCCCCCAGAGATTTACGAAACAGCTATGCCGCGTCATAGCTAAGATTCTACCTAGGATTGAGCTTGTGGCGTTGGAGCGGTGGCCATGGAGGGCTTGGCAGGTCAACTTATGAAAGATTCACTTAATGACTCTTTTGTGCCATCGCCTGATGATTGCCACACCATTCTTCCGCAAATCTACAGCATCTCCAATGCCGCCGAAGAGCACTACGTTTACCTTTCTCTTCCTTTCTGCTGAACATAGCAGCAACTGGCAATAGCAATTGGCAATAGCATGCAATGTTTAGATCGAAGAGCTGGACAAGGTCCCTTCCTGGGACAGCGCGGGCAGAACGGTGGTGGTGTGGAAGCTGACTCA
>JASANA010010289.1:0-18900 GCA_030248095.1 Ptycholaimellus sp. GST1_10
AAATACAGACAAAGTTAAACTGCAAGTTTTCAATGGAAATTCAAAAAATTTCATTCTTAAATGCCGGTTTTTAATATAAAAAGCCCATATAAGACGCTAAAAATGGGAGAAACAATGGGAGAATACTAAGAAATATGTGAATAATTCATTGCCTGGCTAGTGATGAACTATTGAGGTTATGACATATTTTTTGGTAGGAGTGAGAATTGCTTGGGCTTTTTTTCTGACCCCTAAGTTATATGATAGGATATTAAAAGCAAACAATTATATGAAATCCTGGTTTGAACTTCAACAATAAAATGACTGTTGCAAGTTTCAAGATGGATAGATTCACAAGAATTAGTGCAGTAAAATTATCCTTTAGAAAGATTCAAATTATCACTTTTTTGTGGTCTAAACTATGGCATAAAAATGAGGGACATGAAATTGAGAAAAAAAACGTTCAATAAAAAAAAAGATGTTACCCTAAAATTTTCAATTTGCATGCAAATGGTTGCGAGTTTTGAAATAAACGTTAAATTTTGGTCTAGAAAAGTCTTTAGTTTTCATCCAGAGGGCTGTCCTGTTAGGAATTCATGGCAATGTTTGATGGTAAGTACCAAAACGGTCCTAACATAATTAAAAATTGGAAAACAAATTTTGTTTCCAAAATGGATTTTTTGAGCTTGAATCGATCCTCTTAGATCCCTTCCACCTTGATGTGACATTTGTTTGTCCGAAAATAGACACAATCTGCATAAAGTTAAACGTCCGTTTTTCTGTGTTATAGCATGGACAATGTTAAAGCATAGGAAACAGGGGCATTACATTTTCTTCTGATTAAACAACACGGTGTGCAAACAAATGTCACAGCGAGGTGGAAGGGACCTAAGAGGATCGATTCAAGTTCAAAAAATTCAATTTTGAAGCAATAAAATTGCCAAATTTTCGCCTATGTTATAACATGAGACCGTTTTGGTGATTACCAGACATTGCCATGAATTCCTAACAGGAAAACCTTCTGGATGAAGACTAAACTACTTTTCTGGATCAAAACAACGCAAATTTTAAAAATCGCCGTCATTTGCATGCAAACTGAAAATTTTAGCTCAAAAGAGTTTTTGTGAATTTTTTTTCTCGATTTCATGTTTTTCATTGTTGTGCGATATTAAGACTCTAAAAAAGTGCCAAATTGAATCATTCTAAAGCACAGTTTTATTATACTTATTTTATTATTCTTGCGAATCTATCCGTCTTGGAACTATCGAAATCAATTTTGTCTACTTTTAGTGTTGAAGGTCAAAAAACCAGGATTTTCGCCATCTTGACTGGCCGTGTCTAACAAAATGAGATATTATGGGTGATAGAGACCATCATATGAGCGGTTTTTTAGGACATAGTATACAATTGTTTGCTTGTCAATATCCTATCATAAAACATTGAGGTCAGAAAAAAATGGCTTTGGCTTTTCAAATTTTCTCATTTTTCTCAAAAAACTGCCTTAAGTTGGAAAATATTTTCATAGCCAATATGTTATAACATAGGGCATTGCTCAAGGTGACCTAATTCGCACCTTGGAGGATGACTGATCATTATTAACATGGAGGGAAAGCTCTGAGATATTGATAATAGGGCCACTATGCGAAACTCCAAAACTTATAACACAGGGGGTCAAAAGTGACCTTTTGTTAACAGCTGCTGTGAGCGCTAGGAAGCACCTACATAGACGTTTTTGGGCTTAAAAAAATGCGAACGAACTGAATTTTTCAGATCAGCCATCAGTTATTGCTTTTCAGTCAGCTATAAAAAAATCGTCTGTTCAAACTGGATCCGCATTTTCCGTTTTCTGGCCTGGACGTCTGTCATCCACCCAGGCGTTTAATCTTTCAATTTTTATCCAGATTAAAAGGGGTCAGAAATCATTTCATTTTGCATTTTGACAACTTATAAGCGCCAAGTAATAGTCCTCAGAATGGCGCAGGGTGCAATGTATGGCCTGAAAGCTTGCGTTGTGGCTGGCTGTTTCAAGAGAATCTTCATGAAGGGCTACGTTCGTCTGATCAATGATACGCTAGGGCAAGGAATGCTAAGACAGGTGAATAGAAAAAGCCTCTAAGGCAGGATCTTAAACTGCCTGCCTCTAGTGATTATGAGGGAAGTTCTTCAATGTTTTAAGTTCTCCATTTTCATACTTTGCTCTATTTTTCTATCATTAATGTTTTTACTGACTGAAAACTCTTCAGAACACGATGTTTGAGTACGAATAATGGTTAATAAGACACAAAAAGACAGATCAGCTACCTACTCAGGAGTCTGATGTATGATTAATTATAGATTTACAATGCATTATATATGTTATGATATGCATTTAGTTTCGCATTCTTAGTTATAACTTGTGGGCACAGGAGTTTATGCTCAATGTTTGTACAGCTCCGTGTTCGCACATTTATGTATATCAAATAAGCCATTGCCTCTTAGCGAAGATGCTTGAAATGAAATTGTATAAAAATAAGTCAAAAGAAAACTAATTGGGAACGCATGATTTCAGTAATATAAAGATTTCACATCAAAACAAATAAAACAAAACAAATAGCTAATAGTTAATTCAGCGGAGTGCGGCAATCTGACTCTTCACGAAGGCAATTATTCTTTTTCTGCGGGGCTTCTGATCGAAAATACAGTGGCAACAGCCTTTTGCAAGGATGGCTATTACCTCAATGGATCGAGGACAAGAGTTTGTCTGAATAACGGTACTTGGAGCGGCGAAGCTGCCTTTTGCAAGCGTTAGCAATTCATTCTCAATTCTTCATTACAATGGTCTAAGGTGTGGTAAAGGCATAGCAATCTCTCAAAATTTTGCACATTAATTTTGCCCACAAAATTATCATTTTCTATTTCTTCATAACATTTTATTCATTTATTCATACCGGGGGGGGAACGAAGTCTTCGTCTTTTTTTAATATACCATCCATTAACTCCGCACAGTTTTATTTTAGAATGATAAAAACTGGTACAGAGGTACCCCCAATAGTGGACGTTGTACCCCTGTAATCTTGTGAAAAAATATTAATTATGAAGCGCACAGCACCAGTTTAAAAATTTGTCACTGGTTGTATGTTAAAACATAGGGCATGGAATCTCTGAAATGGAGTGATTTTATAATTTTGACTGTCACCGCGTCAATATTTAGTTTAATTACTCGCCGTTTTAGGACATCATAGAATATAACTAGGACTAAATTGTGTCAAAGTTTGATCAAAATATGTGCGCCCATTCTTGAGTAAATTTAGAAAGTTTTGGACGAAGACTTCGTTCCCCCCCCCGGTAAAACATAAGGCTTTTTCATACAGATTTGCAAGTTCAATCTTCATGCAGGGTTTCATCACCAGTTTTTGTCAAAGACCCAATTTCAGGGAGCTGCGAAGATCTTGAAGTTCCTGAGGGAGGCTGTCTGAGTTACACCTACCCGGAGCGACAGGCTGGAGGCACAGCTAGCTTCGAATGCGATTGCTCTAGTGTCCTCACGGGCAGCGCCATACTCACCTGCATGGAGAATGGTTTCTGGGACGCTGATCCGCCAAGTTGTCAAGGTTATTTTTAACATGCCAATGGAAAAAGGCGAGCAAGCGTTTTAACCAAAGTTTTTGTTTTAAAGCAAATGGAATGAATACCATTCCACAAAACTAGCCAGAACTCTATGAAACAAGTATAATGGCGCAAAGCGCAATGGTGACCGCGAAGTGCTTCGTGTTAATAAAATAGTAATAACAGGCATTTAGGATTGCAATTTGGAAGCAGTGACAAGTTTAATCAGCTAAAAGTGACACATTGTGAGCATGCTGCTTTTTGGCAAATCGGTTGAGCAGTTGTTGAGATCTGGAAATTGAGCAACTTGGAAAATTTTCGTTATCATTTTCAAAGTTGTTCAAAGTTTCAAAAAAATAAAACTTTTTGACCGCGGAGCGGCCTGAAGCAGTGTGTCCCAGTTTGCGAACGGGCCCCCCCCCGTTCGCGTTCGCGTTCGCAGCAAAAAGCCCGTGCAAACGGGGGTTTTGCGAACGCGAACGCGAACCTGCGAACGGGGGGGCTTGTTCGCATGTTAGGTTCGCAAATGCGAACGGGCTCTTTTTTCCTGATTTTACCAGTTTTATCATAAATAAATGATCTAGACGGGTTTTTTTGATCAGAATGACCATATTATTTATACTTTTTAATCATAATTTTTTGTTGAAATAGAGTATATCGAGATATTTTTCATAAAATATCTTCTATTTTGAAATATGTACAAAAAGACTATATATTTTTTATATATAAAATGAGTGTTCATGTTCATTTGGTAGCTTCTTCTTATTAACGTTGCCGCACTTGCCAATTTCTTACAGAACTGAGGTCAGGTATTACCTTGGATTTTCAACAATATATTTTTAATATTCTGTAAGCAATTCTTATAGAATAAAATCTTTTGGAGAAAAGAAACCCACTTTTGGCCTGCCGATGGTACCAGATATATATATATAGAGACACCACTCTAAGGTTTTAGCATGAACTTACCGATTAAACATATGAACAATTATGTATGAACATAAAATTGATTGATTAATTAAAAACATAACACATTAACTCAATTATAAATTTGCTCCTAAAGTGTTTGTAATTATAAAAGTTTGGCCCAAAAATATTGCACAATAAAGTCAATTAATGTGTATGTTAATGTATATATGTTGATACATTTCTATCAAAAAAGCTTTAGTACATCTTGATTTATAGTTGACAAAAAGATGCTTGATTTTTAATGCCCGGCCCTGTACCGGGGGGGCACTAAGTCTTCGCCTTTTTTTAAAATGCTTATTACTTATCTATAAATGATCATATCAAGCTAAAAATTGGCTAGAATTTAGATCAAATATGCATAAACATTGTGCTAAATTTGTTTTTAAATATCTTCATTACTTATGGAGAAATCGCAGAAAATGTAAAATTTCTCAAATTTCTCCCCTGTAATTTATCCTACCACCAGTGACAGTCCTATTTTTTATTATGTTAATGTTTCAAGTGTAAACCACTTTATACATGTTATTGCATAACAGATGTAACCAAGCAAAATAAAAAAGGCGAAGACTTAGTGCCCCCTCCGGTAATATTGGCATTTCTGGGAAACTAAAGTCAAGCATGATTTCGCTCTGTCAGCTCCACTCCAGGGCCCAGGGCATTGCCTCATCTACCGTACTGCATACCCTGGAGACACCCCACAACGCGCCAGATCAAAATACGGCATTTTCAGGCATTTTTAGGCAAAAATATGAATAATTAGGGCAGGTTCGCAAAAAATACCCATGTTTGCCCATGTTAGGTTCGAACAGGCCCCGTTTGAGAAATTTTAGGTTCGCATTCGCGAACCTGCTTTGCGAACAAGCCCCCGTTCGAGTTCGCACGTTTTGGGCCATGTTGGGACACACTGGCCCGAAGGGATGCTCTGAGGGTTATAGTGGTTAATTAATTGTTGTCGTGGGGGATAAATATATCTGGAAATGCTGGGAACGGGCGAATTCTCAATGGATCTTGGCAATATTTTTTGGCCGCACGCGGCCCAAAGGGCTGCTCCGCAGTCTATAGAGGTTACTGAACTTTTGTTCTGATAGATACGTATATTTATCTGGAATTGCTGTCCACGGGCAAATTATCAACGGATCTTGACAAACTTATTTTCCTGAAAGGTGATCAGATTTAAGGAAGATCTGAAAGGGTAGTCCCGGTTTTTCAGCAATTGAAACATAACTTTTTTGGGTAGAAAGGTTGGAAAATTCCAATGTTTAGTTTTTGCGCTGTAGCACCGTTATTCTTGATAGTTGCACAGACACTTAGGTTTTTTGATTCACAAGTCATAAAATATCTGGTACCATCGGCAGGCCAAGTGTGGGTCTCTTTTTTTCCAAATTTGCAACTGACTCGAGAAAAAAGTAAAGGAAATACATTTTATACTAGTGGAATCTGCTGCTTGGACAGTTGCATTTTGTTCTTGGCGTGCAGTTCAGTGTCTCTTTCCATGCATGCCCAAAAACAAAATGCAGATGACGCAGCAGATTCCACAAGTAGTAGATGTATTTCCTTGACTTTTTGCTCGAGGCAATTACAAAATTTGGAGAAAAGAGACCACATTTGGCTTGCCGATGGTACCAGTTATTTCTTCCACTTTTAATATAGTATAAAATGTATAAATACAATTTTATATTGTTGGTTATGTATTATTTATTATAAATTAAGATATTATTGGATAAAAAAAAAAACTTATTTGAAAAATATAACGAAAAGAAAATATTCCAAAATCAAAAATTCAATGCATATTTATTGGCAAACTAGCATATTTTTGTGAAATTTTCATGATTTATACTTAGGTTAGGGCAATCGATTATTGGGCGAAATCTTAACGTCATAAAAGAGCTTTAATTTTGGACTGCCGATGGTACCAGTTGTTTTCTCAACTTAAAATTTCCAAGATAAAAATGATTGTTTGAGAGGGATTCGAACTTCCCAGTTTCATCCAACTGACCAAGCGCTTAGACCACTACACTACTGGTGCACATGCATCGTTGTTTGACTGAAGACTTATGAATAATAAATAAATATATGAGGCCCATAAACCCAGGGAAGGGGGCTGGGGGGGAAGAAATGATTACCTACACTCATTTCAAGAATAGATGCGGAGGAGAAGAAGAAGAAGAAGGAGAAGGAGGAGTTCGGACAAATGGTTTTGAATAGTTTTCTCTTGTGTTCTGCCGTTTTGGGCAATATCTCGCGAGTTTTGGTCAATTCAATAATGCTCTTTCCAATGCAGAAAGAATCAGAAAAATTGGACGTTTCTGTGAATCACAAAATCCTTATCAATTTTAAGATCTAGCAATAACCCCGGAAACGTACACCTGGGTCGAAAAGAGGGGCTGGGTGCTGACACTCTGCTAACGCTATGGCCCCTACGCTTTGACTAGCATGCTTCGCATGCTAGGCTACACTCTGGGGCCTCCGCACCCATGCCCTTCAGCCTACTGAGCTCTGGCTGCTCTGTCCTCCGCGGCAGGCGGCCTTGGGCTGCGCAAACCTTTCTACCCAAACAATTTATGTTTCAACTGTTTGAAAACCACTTCCACCCTGCCAGATTTGTAAAGGCAAACATTACCTCTCCAGAAAATTACATTTGTCAAAATCCGTTGAGAATTGGGCCAGGACCAGGATTGTTAGAAATATGTTGGGCTGGCGTGAGTGAGCATTAGCAAAGTGTCAATGCCCAGCCCCTTTTTTCGACCCAGGTGTATGTTTTGAGTGTTATTGCTGGATCTCAAATTTGATAAGGAGGCTGCTCGTCACAGAAGGCTCCAATCGCTCTAATTCTTTCACTATTGGAAAGAGCAACATTGAATTGACTATAGTTTATCTTTTGAGTTTTGCACAAAATGTTTGATTTTAAGGTGAAAAATGCAAAAAACCATATGTCCAAACTCCTTCTTCTTCTCCTCCTTCTTCTCCCTGCATATATTCAATTATAGTAGGTACAAGACTAAAATGCTACAGCATGACAAGCTTATGAATTTGCAATCATCAAAAAGATATAGACAAGTTGTAACACAATCACAATTTATTTTGATTTGAATTGTGATAAATTTTAATATGTCCTTTTCATTGGCTTTGTCCATCTAAAAACTCCATTGCTCATTCTTAAGCAGGCGGCAATTTATGGCAGAAACCCTTCCTCAGAAGAGTAATCCGGCAATCAAAAAAGAGAGAAGCCAATGGACAAGGCAGAGCATTGAGGAATCCCACACCTCAATTTGGAGCCTGTACCAGCCTACTCCTACCATCACCTGTCCAGGAACCTCAAGCTCTAGGGGGACACTGCTGAGGCAATCCCCCACCACCTTGGTCCTCCTCTCTCTTGGCAACCTGTCCAGCCTGCCTGCCTGCCTCTCTACCTGATTCCAGGGAACCAGCCAGGGCACCAGCTCCAGGGCACCACCAGCTCCAGGCACCAGCACCAGGCTTCAGCTCAAGGCCCCTCAGCTCCAAGCCCCAGGCCTCCCAGCTCAAGCTCCTCAGCTCCAGCCTCAAGCACCAGCCCTTCAGCTCCACCAGCCATCCAAGGATGTCCTCCAACCCCAGCCCCCTAGGCCTCTCCAAAGCATTCCCCAGCCTCCATCCCTGCTGCTCCAGCTGCCAAGGAGGTCCCAAGGGCCACAGCGAGCACCGCCTCACCTGCAGCTCCTGCCAGGACAGATTCTGCTTCCCCGGCCTCAACTCCCTGTTCCAGCCCAGCAGCTCTGCCAACTCCAACCTCTGGGACCACCTCTTCACCCTCCAGTCCCAGGAGATCCAGCGCCTCACCAAGGGAGACCCACCCAACGACAACATCCCCCAGGCCTTCAACTATGCCTGCCCAGCCTGCCAGGAGCAGGATGGCAATGCCCTCACCAGCATGATGGAGCAGATCCTCACCACCCACATCGAAACTGGCAAGGGTGCCCACATCACCATCACCACAGCCTACATCTACAAGGCCCCACTGCCACCTCAGCCAGCTCCAGCCCAGGTCCAAGGCACTGACCTCAGCGCCCTCCTCCAGGCCATCCAGCAGCTCCAGCTCACCCAGGCCTCCTACTCCGCTCCACCACCACTCCCAAGTGCTTCCCTGGCCCCACCAACGTCCGCCATGGCCTCAGGGACTACCACGGCCCACAGTCAGCCTACCCAGTACTCCATCGCCTTCAAGGATGCCCAGCCCAAGCTCCCAACCTCCATTTGATGGCTCTGACATGCTCCTCTACCACCGCTGGAAGGACTGGTGTGTGCACAGCATCCTCGCTGACCCCGCCCTCACCCCACAGTGCCAGATGGAGTTCATCCTCGCCACCCTCAAGGGCTCCACCTATGACAAAGTAGCCAGCCTCTCCGTCATCACCCCAGGGAGCCCTGCCCAAGCTCTCCACATCCTGGACTCCACCTACAACAACATTGGGATCATGAAGCAGTGCCTCTACATCCAGCTGTCCAAGCTCCAGCCAGTCTTCGAGCAAGATGCCACTGCCCTCGAGCAGCTCTATGACCAGGTACAGCTCATCATTGCCTGCCTCAGCACCCTGGGCATCCCAGATGCAGCCCTGGACTCCCATGCCCATGCTGTCTTCAGCAAGCTCCCAGCCCCAGTCTCCATGAAGATCCAGGACAAGTGCCTCTGCCAGCGCCAGGTGCCAGTCCCTCCCATCCATGACCTCCTCAAGGCCATCACCCACGAGCTGAACATCCTCAAGCACATCCAGCTCAGCACCAGACCCAGTCCCCTTCAGCTGACCAACTGCTTCCAGGGTGCCTCCAGGGGCCCCAGTACCAACCGCCAGCAGCAGCAGCAGCAATGCTCCCAGCAGCCATCCAAAGGCAAGGGACCATCCAAGGCCAAGGGCCCAAGCCCCAATGCTGAATGTCCCAAGCCTGCCTGCCACTTCTGCTCTGAGGACCATGCCTCCTCCAAGTGCTCCAAGTATGCCGATGGGTCTGCATGGCACAAGCACACCCAGGACCTTGGCCTCTGCTTCAACTGCTTGTCCAAGAAGCATGCGCTCAAGGACTGCCCCTCCAAGCTCAACTGCTGGATGTGCTGACAGCACCACCACTCTGCCCTCCATGACGCCATGGGCAAGGGCAGCACTCCGGCAATGAATCTCAGCCTCACTGCCAATGGCAAGGCCTCCATCCTCGCCACCTTCCAGGCTTCCATCGCTGCTCCAACCCTGCCCACCGACACCAAGTCTAAGGCCTCGCCCTCATGGACTCCGGCTTGAGCATCACCTGGCTCCACAAGGATCTCTTTGATGCCCTCCAGCCCTGTCTCCTGCCAGTGGAGACCCTTGAGGTGTCCTTTGCTGACCGCCCCAGGCCCAAGCTCATCACAGTGTGCCCCAGCTGGCTGGACCTCATCACCCTCAATGGCTCCCACCTCACCTTCATGGCCTACCCCCACCACCAGCTCTGCCCAGACCAGGAGCTAGGAGGCTATGAGCTCCACAAGGACATCCTCAAGTGCCTTGCTGGCTACGAGATCACCAACCTCCCCAAGGCCAAACCCAAGGTCTACTCCTTCACAGTCCTCATCAGCCTCAACATCCACGAAGCAGTGGAGGGCACAGTCAAGCTAGCACTCACACCCCAGCTGTCCCTGCTCCACAGCCCCTTCAGCTCCATCCTCCACTGATCTGTCACTGGCATCTCCAGCTCAGGCCCCAAGCCAGCCTGCAGCTTCCTCATCCAGGCCAAGCCCCACCCCAGCCTCTCCAGCCTCATCGCCCACCAGTCCAACATCCAGCTGGTAGGCCTCCAAGCCGGTGCTGACAAGGCCACCACCGAGTCCAAGCACTGCACCAAGCACCTTCTCCAGTCCATCTCCCACAGCCCAGAAGGTCACTTCATCATTCCCTGGCCTCCAACTTTGGACAGGCCTTCCACTGTGCAGCAGCAGCCTTCGCCTGCCTCTCAGCAACAGAGCATGACACCTACTACAAGGAGTTCCAGGAGCAGATCAACCATGGCATCCTCGCCCCAGTCCACAAAGAGCCACCACCTGGCACCCTGGTCCACCACCTGTGGCACTTTGGAGTTCCCAAGCCAGACTCCCTCCACACCAAGGTCCACCCCATCGTCGATGCGTCCACCAAGGCTGGCCATCCTCCCGTCTCCCTGAACGACCTCATGGATCCAGGCACCTGCCTCCTCACCAGCCTCATCACCATCCAGCTCCACCTGCGAGCAAGCCCCTACATCCTGGTCGCTGACCTTGCCAAGGCCTTCTACTCCATCGGCATTGCCCCCCCAGCACACCCATGCTCTCCACATCATCCTTCCACAGGACCCCCAAGCGCCTCTGGACTGCGACAACTTCCAGGTATATGCCTACAAGCGGCTGATCATGGGCTGCTCAGCATTGCCATGGATCCTCCAAGCCTGCATCTGACTGCTCGTCCAGGACGCCATCTCCAAGGGCATCACCCACAGCCTCACGACTATGGAGCTCAAGAGCCTCCCCAGCTACCTCTATGCTGACAATGTCATGATGGGCTTCGAGCAGCCAGAGGATGGACAGCACCTAGCCCAAGGCCTCCAGAGCTTTTTCACCTCCACCTGCTTCCACCTCTGGGACTTTGCGTCCAACCTCCCCAATGCCTTCCCAGACCTACCCAAGAGTGACTGCCTCGACATCACCTTCCTCAAGAACTTCAGCCTCCAGTGGTACCTGGACACGGACGAGCTGGGCATCACACAGCCTAGCTGGAGTGACATCATCGATGCACTGTACGAAATCATCAAAATAATATTCAGGCAAAACAAGTATATATTGAGATCAAAAGTAGCCTATATGCACAACTCGGAGGAACGAAGAGAGAACAGTTACTCAGAAGTGGTAGTGAGAAGAATGGTGAAAACAGTTGTTGAAGAGGCCTACATCGAATACTGTGGCATGGTTTTCAAACAGATTAAAGGGGTGAGTATGGGCACAAGCTGCAGTCCTCTGGTAGCATATCTGGTTCTGTCAAAGCTCGAATACAACTACCTAACCAGAACAGAGAATTTCGGACGAGCAACAAAAATGAAGGGCACTCGACGCTACATCGATGACATTCTATGCTTCAAAGGGGATCTGCTGGAAGAAATTGCTTCTGAGATGTACCAAGCCTCGCTTCCACTCAACTTTGACAGACCAGAGAATGGCAGCATCCACTTCCTGGACCTTGAAATCGACACAGAAGGCACTAAACGAAGAAGCTTCAAGTTTGAAGTCATCTCACTGCTGGACAAGGAAAGCAACCAACCTATACAGCTGGGTCTAAACACATATTTCAGCCAGATTTTGCATTTCTGTAGGATTTGCAGTGAATGGGAAGATCTGGAGGTGAATTTCAAGATCCTGTCAGGAACAATGAAGACAAGAGGCTTCAACGCAGACGAGCTGAAAACAATAGTCAGATGAGTGAACAAAAGGTATCCTCAACTATACATTTCAGTGAATGGTACAACTTTGACTAAACTGATACCAATTCTATATAACGCTAGAGATTGTTAGGGTGCTGCCGGTGGGTTGAATTGCAGATGCCAAGAGAACAAAAGGCAAAGCAAGAGATATCAGAAAGAAGGATCAACACTGACAACTACACACACAAGTCGTGGTGGAAGAATGGACAGGGACAAGAATCAGTGTGCAGCCTGAACCTCTACTAAAAATCTTCTGGTTTGAAGGTTGGTGAACTTATTTCTTCCACTTTGCCGCACACTCACATTGGTCCTGTCAGAGTTGCTAATCGGGTGCCCACAGAAGGAGGTCGAGAGGACTACAGATGAAGAGGACAAGAACAGCGACTACGAAGAAGAAGATTAGCTTGCTCTGAATCTTTACCATTGCAGTTATTTAATGCTATATATTATCGAAGTAGAGTAATAAATGCTATGTCACCTCAATTTCATTTACAAGCATAACCATTCAAATCACCTCAGGGAGCCTCTCCAAGCACAAGCTCCTCAGTGCTGTCAGCCGCGTCTATGACCCTCTCAGCTTCGTCCTCCCCATCCTTCTCCAAGGCCGACTCCTCTTCCACAATGCCAACAACCCTGAGAGCACCTGGGCCACCATCATCCCCAAGGAGATCCATGACTGCTGGCTGAGCCTGGAGCAGGACCTCAGCAATGTTGGCCTCCTCCACCTTCCCCACATCGCCCTGAGCAGCAGCACTCCCACAACCCTGGCCATCTTTGCCGATGCCTTTGGCTGCTGTGTCTATGCTGTCAGCCCTGGCACACCCTTGGCCCTCCTCTTTGCCCACTCCTGCCTGGTGCCAGAGAAGGAAAAGGGCCTCCTTATCTCCATTCCCTGCTCCCTGCCCATTCCTTATGGCAAACGGCAGCCTTCCTCAAGGCCTCCTATGCCCTGGTCCAGTTCCTAAAACTCGCATCTTCACTGACTCTGCCATCATCCTCGCATGGATCCATGGCACCTCCCCCAACTGAGCCTACAAGAACTGACAAGTCAAGGAGATCAAGGCCACCCTCCCCAGCTCCACCATCACTCATTTCCCCAGTGACCAGAAACCAGCAGACTGGCTCACCAAGCCCTGCGACCTCAAGGAGATCCTGACCAAGGACAGCCTCTACATCTACAGCCCCGCCTTCCTCTGCTCATCCCCAGACCAGTGGCCCCGCTGGGCTCCAGCCATGGACCAGGCCATAAGCCCTGCCACCCAGATGGACCAGGCTATCAGCCCTGAGCCAGACCCTGGACCCAGCGCAGCTGCTGCTCTCCTTAACCCCGCTTCCATGGCACCAGAGGTGGACTACAGCTTGCCCCCAGCCTTGGCCACAGCTGCAGAGGTGCCCACTGCTCAAGCCCTCCACCTCCCCTACCGCCCTCTCCCAGCCTTGGCCACAGTCGCCAAGGCGCATGCCACACCCACCATGCCCTGTGGGTTCCTCACCCTCCTTCCCCTCCAGTGCTACAACCAGCTCCAGCCCCTCCTCTCCATCGGAGCCAAGGTCCTCCATTCCCTTCCCCACCTTGCAGCCCACCTAGGCCTCCCAGAGCCCCAGCTGCCCGGCTTTCCCATCCCATCCTCCAGCAAGTTCAAGCTCCAAGCAGCAGTCCAGGACTCCCTGCTCAAGGATGTCAACTGCTCCGCCTACCAGGCCCTCATCTCTGATGCAGCTCAGGTGGACCAGCATCCAGCCCCAACCAGCAGCCTGTCATCTCCGCCTCCAGCTCCAGGCCCAAGTCGACTCCAAAGGCTGCATCTGGGTCGGCAGTCACTTCTCAGCAGCTGAGCCCTCAGGCCTCCCTCCACTCCTCCTTCCCCAAGGTCATCTCCTAGACCTCCTCATCCTTGACGCCCACCTCCAGCTAGGACACGCTCCCAAGACCATCATCCTGGGCTACCTCCACCAGCACTACTGGTTCACCAAGGGCAAGCTCACCATTGCTTCAGCCCTCCAGCACCTCTGCCAGCCCTGCCGGATCTGCAAAGCACCTCGCCTTGCCTGCCCAGCTGATGCTCAGCTCCCGCCCCAGCACATCAGCCTCAACTGCCCTGCCTTCTTTGTCATCCTCATCAACCAGGCAGGCCCATTCTTCATCCAGCTCCCCAGCAGCCCAGTCAAGCGTTGGGTCCTCGTCATCAGCTGCGCTGCCTGCAGAGCCTTCCATCTGGAGCCACTCAAGGCCTACAGTGCCCATGCCATCTGCAATGCCTTCGACTGCTTCTGGAGCCGTCACAGCCTCACCACCAGCACCATCTGGCTAGACAATGCCACTGTTTTCCAGGCTGCTTCCAATGCCCTGGAGCCTGTCCTCCGCTTCTGCCAAGGCCTTCCCCTCCCCATCAGCCTCGTCATCTCCAAGCATGACCTCCAGTTCCAGCTGACCCCCGTCAAGTCTCCATGGCACCAAGGAGGAGTGGAGAAGATGGTCGACCTCCTCAAAGCCTCCCTCAAACCCTGCCTCCTCCACAACCCAGTTGACGACGATGCCTTCCACACCCTGCTCACCCGCATCAAGGCAGCGATTAACTCCCATCCTCTCTGCACCCTCAGCAACGACCCCAGCAACTTCCGCCTCCTCACCCTGGCAGCTGTCCTGGCCTAAGTGCCTCTCCCAGAGCTGGCCGTCACCTCTCCCATTGGTGCCACTGACCTCCGCAATGCCCTCATCACCAAGGAATCTGCACTCACCTGCTTCTGGTGGGACTTCCGTTGTCTCTACCTCCCAGCCCTCCGCGAGCAACATTTCCAAGCCACAGCTCTCCAGGCCTCCAAGGCAGGCCATCGACATCACCCTCAGCTGCAGCCAGTTGTTGGCCATCCCTACCTCCTCAGCTCCGATGACAATTCTGGCTCCACCTGGCACCTCTGTCAAGTCCTGTCCACCAAGCCCAACTCCACTGGCATCATCTGCTATGTCACAGTCCGCAACTCCAAGGGCCAAGTCTCCCGACAGGCCACTGCTGCTCGAACTTGATGCACCAAATCAAATGGGTTCTCTTCCTCCTCACCAAGCTGCCACTGCTTCTGGTGAAACTCAGGAGTCCAAGCCAGTGAGTGAGCCAGTCCAGTCCACAGCAGATGTCTGGGCTTTTACCGCCAACGAGGAGTGCAACCTCATCCTCCACCTATGCTGTCTCCATCCTGACTCCATCTAGCCTTCTTCTCTCCCCACCCCAGTGCCCCCACTTCCTTCCTCAGCTAGGGCAGAAGCCTCTTATGCCTAGGGTAGAGTAGTTCCAGGGTAGTCAGGGAATTCACAAACTCATCAGATCCACCCAGCCTAGCACCCATGCTGGCAGCCTGAAAGGGCTCCAGACTGGTGGGGGAGTGGTGTGAGGGGGTATGCGAAAAGTCCAGCATTGACCTGCACTTGCTCTCGCGGACTGAGTAGGTACCCTGCGGTAGGGTAGCTCCTTCCTCTCCTACCCACCTTCTCCCTTCTCCAAGTTCTGCTTCATGTTTCATGCAGTTCTCTTCTCCTGCTTCAGGCATTCCAGTTGTTTTTGCTTCAGTTTTCAACTGGTCTCATCTTCCTGCTCAACTTCAGCTCCCCGCCCCAGTGTCATGCAAGCATGCAGAAGTGTGAGCCAAGTTTCCCTATCATAGTCTGTCTTCCCTTTAGGACATGCATATTTCTTTGCCTCCAAGTAGATATCTCAGTTTGAATCCAAGGGGATGCTTATCCCGCCTTTCTAGAAGGTTCTCAGCCAGTGTCTTTTTCTTCTCACGGAGACCACAAGCCCCACCCCCCACCACACCCCACAAAAAACCAACAACACCAACACCAACAACAACCCACCAACCAACCCCCACACCCCCCCCCCCACCCACACACACCCCCACCCCCCCCCCCCCCCCACCCCCACCAGCCCCACCACCAACCCAACCCACAACAAACGCCAAAAAAAACACAGAAAAACCAACACCCCCCCACCCCCCCCACCCCCCCCCCACCCCACACCACCCCCCCCCCCCCCCCCCCCCCCCCCGAAGCCAGACTGTGCTGCTGCCTGTAGACGTACAGACAGATGGTCGACGTCTTCATTGGCAGACAACACAGCCACATTGGTCCAGACAGAGCTCCTTCTACCGGCCTAGCTTTGACCAACACTCTCTGGACAATGCGACAGATGACAGCAACGCAAGATGACTACTGCTTGACGACAACAGTGGACATCTTTGACGTAGAGCCAGAGGGAAGCCAATGCCTCCCCTCGACATCTCTACCCGCTAGGCAAGCTCCCGCTAGGCAGGCATATCCACTGTCCAAGGGAGACTACCAGAACTCCCCGCCAGTAACCACCGGACTCTTGCACCTCCCGCACGCCACTGGAAGCAGACAAGTCGTCTGCTTGCCATAGCCAACTTCTCAAGCCACTCAATGATACATTGGAGACCACTGAGATCATCAGCCTTGATGAGAGGACATGCTTCTGCTCAGACATTGCCAGCTGCATGGGACCTGCCTGCCACAACCGTTGACCAAGGCTTTCTACTTACCGTCACTGGTCTCCGGTTGGTCACGGTTGAAACCTGGACATTCAGCCTGATACTGGAAGCAGCCAGCTTACTACTACAGCCGGAAGTTCCCTAGGCTTACTGCCGATGCTGCCAATAGTCCGGGCCCTTCAACGCAAGCTGAAGACAGTCAAGACCTCATCGCTGTCAAGGGGATCCATCCCGCAGTTGGAGATGGTCAAGGCTACCAATCACAACAGAAGACTATCGAGGTCTCCTGGCTGCTGCCATTAGCTAACGAGACCCCCTGCCCCATGTCCGACTGCTCAGGCCCCCAGCATGATATTGGAAGCTGCCAGGACTTCTCACCACCGCAGGAGGCTGCCTAAGGCCCCCACGCCCACTGCCACCAGATGTCAAAGACCCTGTCTGCTGTCGGAGATTGCCATGTTCTCCTGGCCACCCTCACTGGCCATCAAGACCTCCCCAATCTCCGACACAGGCGTCTCAGGAGCCTCAAGCATCGCTGTGACCTTGCGAGAGCCTTCTGCTGGCCAACGCAGATTCATCAGAAGCTTCCCGCAGCTGCTGCTGCAACTGGCCTTCAGCCGCTGGCCTGCAGTAACTGGATCCACCAGCTTCCGACTGCCCTTGCAGCCTTCAGAAGCCTTCAGTCTACTGGTACTGGCCCTGCGAGCTACTGCACACCTCTGTTGCCCCTAGAGGCATTTGGCTTACAGCTCTTGGCCTCTACACAGCCTTGTGACCGCTGCGCAGCTTTGCCGCCTGGCCCCATGCTGCTTCATGACCACTATGCAGCCACTGCCGCTTGGCATAGTCTCACTGCAGTGGCACAGCCTCACAGCCTGACCTCGCTGCACCTTTACCACCTGACCCTCTGCGCCACCACGCTACACGACGTCATGGTCTGGCATCTGCACAGCCTACTGCCTACTCTCTCAAGGTCTCTGTGCAGCCCCACCACCCAAACTCTGCGCTGCCTTGCGGCCACTGCACAGCCTCGCTGTTGAGCCTCTGCGCACCTTGCCCTTGGCCTTCATGCCACCTTGTGACCTTCGCGCAGTCCTACAGCTACCACACAACTACCGCGGCTGGTCTCACTACTTTGCTCATGGACACCGATAAGCTCTCTAGCATCGGCAGCAGCACACACGTCGTATACTAGAGTAGCAGGGCTCTCTACTGCTCTGACAACTATTGGCCCTCTACTCCTCCTGGCACACACGACCCTGTTCTATCAGAAGGAAGACAGGGATGAAGGATACGAAGAATGAAACAACCTTCCACCACCGCTGGAAGTATCCCAGACTTCTGTCTACGACCATTAACTGGACAGGCCTTCTATATGAGGATGGAAGCGGCCAGAGCCTCCCACCAGACACTCTGGCGTCTCATACCTCCAGTTTACTATTAGAGACTGACGGGAGGCGACGGAGTGCAGACGTCTCCTCGTACAGCAAGGAGGTAATGTGAGTACGGCTTCGATCGATCAACAGGGTCATCCTCAACACGACAGATGTTCAGACGACTAGGAACTAAGCTGAACTTCAGACAACCCTCATGTTGGCATCTCCACAGGATGGGAGAGAGAACTTCGAGACATGTCCAGCCATCAGCGTTCATGCCTTCCTTGACCCCAATTGCAACGGCATCACCCAAGCACCAACAGGCCAGCAGTCCAGGACCGCTATAGTGAATCAACCCCCACTATTTTGGCCGCAGACTGCTGGGCAACTGCTACTGTGCCATGTTCACCAAGCAGCAGGGCAGGCCGAACTATCTGGAGGATATTAGTTGGGGCAGCGCCTCCCCTGAGCCCACCTGTAGCTATGAGGCTCATACAGTCGAAGGAGTTGAATAAATTTCATCCTCACCCCCGCGGTATCCCTCGCCATCAACCAGTTGACACTGCCAGGCTCTAGAGAGATGACTCAGCAACCGGCGCCACACGCAGTCTCCGGTTGACGGGATCGTGGCTATGAGCCTAGCCTAGCAAACGACCTCCAACACCGTCCTTGGCTGCCTGGACATCCACCACCCACGGCCAATCACGATGTCCTTCCCGCTGAATGTTACGAACCCCGGAAGTCTTAGACCGTCGCCCAGAGATGACCTCGCAGGCTTCGCGCCGTGGTCGTGACCTCCAGAGCAAGAGCTCGTGGTTCACACAGTCCTAAGCTCAACATCTGACTGACCTGAGACGACAGGCATCCGTTTCTTCGGACCCATGCTACCAGTTTGCCACCGACTCCCGGCCCCTACACTATGATGGCCTGAACTATGCAGACAGCGGATGTCCCAGGAGACCACTGCCTCAAAACCTTCGACTCCATACAGCCTTACGGTCGCCAAACCTTGACCCAACCGGGCTCCCCAACCTCAGGGCGG
>JASANA010010290.1:0-138798 GCA_030248095.1 Ptycholaimellus sp. GST1_10
TCGAAAGGTAATTAGGAGACAAAAAAGGTGGTGTACTCCATTTTTGGCATAAATTATTCCGAAAAGCGTAATTTTGAAAAATCGAAAATTTCTGTTTTTCAATTTTGGCACAAAAAAACTGATAGCTCAAATTTGAGTGGATTTGCCAAGGGGTGGACCATAACCACGTTAAAATTCAGGTTCTTGTGGTCATTTTTATATATAACACGCCTGGTTTCGGTTTGTTAGAATCAGGAATTTTTTCGATTGAAAATTTGCACTCAACATTTGGCCCTATGTTAAAGCATAGGCAAAATTTTCGGAAAAAAATTTTTGTCTCAGATTTCTATTTTTACTGCCAAAATATCTTGTTTAGGCTCCAATACACCTTAGTGTATCATTGGTTTCTTTTGTTTTAGTTCAAAATATGTCAATACTGAATCAACTATCTCCCATGCTTAAGCATAGGCCATATTGGGCTTCTTTCCCATTTTAGAAGTTTTTGGGTCATAACTCAACCTAATCTCCACCAATTTCCACAAACTTTTTTTCACAGAAACCTCAGAAACATTTTGCTTCAATTGAGACCAGCTACAGCTATTAATAATGAACAGAGGTGTTATGGCACTGAATTATGTTACCAAAAGCTGTTTGTAGTCTAATAGGTGTGTGCTAAAATAATTAAGTGCCGTGCAACCTGTGTGCAGTTTACACACCTTATTTTGGGAACATAATGATGACAAAGCATTTGGGCTTTCTGTGAAAAAAAGTTTGTGGAAATTGGTGGAGATTAGGTTGAGTTATGACCCAAAAACTTCTAAAATGGGAAAGAAGCCCAATATGGCCTATGCTTAAGCATGGGAGATAGTTGATTCAGTATTGACATATTTTGAACTAAAACAAAAGAAACCAATGATACACTAAGGTGTATTGGAGCCTAAACAAGATATTTTGGCAGTAAAAATAGAAATCTGAGACAAAAAATTTTTTCCGAAAAAATTTTGCCTATGCTTTACATAGGGCCAAATGTTGAGTGCAAATTTTCAATCGAAAAAATTCCTGATTCTAACAAACCGAAACCAGGCGTGTTATATATAAAAATGACCACAAGAACCTGAATTTTAACGTGGTTATGGTCCACCCCTTGGCAAATCCACTCAAATTTGAGCATCAGTTTTTTTGTGCCAAAATTGAAAAACAGAAATTTTCGATTTTTCAAAATTACGCTTTTCGGAATAACTTATGCCAAAAATGGAGTACACCACCTTTTTTGTCTCCTAATTACCTTTCGATTGATAATGATTATCCACAATTATCTGAAACTGCTTAACAAAATTTTCAAAAAACTGAAATTGCAGGTTTCAAAGGCCCAAAAAAAGTGCATTTTACAAAAGTGACCATATCAGGCCAACAAGAGCATTTTTTGGGAAACGGCTTGGGCACAGAGATGAGAACTAGATTGCCGTGGACCATACGGCATTTAATTAGATTCGAATCAAAGAAACTTCATTTTTCAAATCTGGAAGCATCCATTGTGGAGAACTGCATGGCGTTTGCTGAGCGATCAGAATTGGTCAGGTCCAGTCCATCGTTGGCGCTGCCAGCATGCCCAGCAACCGTGAGGGCGTAATTGCTGCTTTCGCTGTTTACCTGAGTTGTATTTTTCGTGTCTCATTCAGTAATTCGGCAGCTCAGTCTGAGAACAATCTAAGAACTGAGATCCCACTCTGTATCATCTCATCTGAACTGAGACTGATTTCGAAATTGGAAATTATTGCAAACTCAAGCTTAATATACATCTACTACTTGTGGAATCTGCTGCTAGGACAGTTGCATTTTGTTTTTGGCGCGCAGTTCAGTGTCTCTTTCCATGCGCGCCCAAAAACAAAATGCAGATGACGCAGCAGATTCCACAAGTAGTAGATGTATTTCCTTGACTTTTTGCTCGAGGCAATTACAAAATTTGGAGAAAAGAGACCAACATTTGGCTTGCCGATGGTACCAGTTATTTCTTCCACTTTTAATATAGTATAAAATGTATAAATAAAAATTTATTTTTTTGTAATATATGGAAAATAAATAAAAAAAATAAACTCATTAAAAAATTATAACAAACATAAAAGAATCGAAAATATATTAAGATATTAATGGATAAAAAATTTAAAAAAATAAAAAAACATAATTATTTAAAAAATATAACAAAAAGAAAAAATTCGAAAATCAAAAATACAATTCAAATTTATTGGCAAACTAACATATTTTTGTGAAATTTTCATGATTTTTGCTTAGAGCAATTGATTTTTGGGAGAAAAGAGCTCTAATTTTGACCTGCCGATGGTACCAGTTGTTTTTTCAACTTAAAGATTCCAAAATAAAAATGATTGCCTAAGAAGAATTCGAACCTCCCAGCTTCAACCAGCTGTTTAATCGCGTAGACCACTACACCACGGATGAATATGCATAGCTGCTTAACTGAAGACTTATGAATAAAAGTCAATACATGAGGCCCAAGGACCCGGGGGGGTGAGTGGGGGAAGAAATGAATACCTACTATCGTCCATTGAATAGATGCGGAGAAGAAGAAGGAGGAGGAGGAGGAGGAGGAGTCGGAGTTCGGACAAATGGTTTTTTACAAAATTTACTACAATTCTGCAACTTTTCAGCGATTTCTCGCGAGTTTTGGTCAATTTGATGATGCTCTTTCCAATGCAAAAAGAATTAGAAAGATTGAAACTCCCTGTGACGAGCTAGAGCCTTATCAAAATAAAGATCTAGCAATAACCCCGAAAACGTACACCTAGGTCGAAAAGAGGGGCTGGGCGCTGACGGTCGCTACACTCCCTCGCGCCAGCCCAATTTGGTTCGATTATGAAACAAGACTAAAATATTACTGCATGAAAAGCTTATGAATTTCAACCAACAAAAAGATCTGGACAATGTGACAAAATGTAATCGTTATTTTGTTTTTAATTTAGAACCATTTTGAGCAATAAATTTACCATGTCTGTTTCATTGGTGTTGGCCCATCTACAAAGTCTACTCACCATCGCGACATATGTCAATGTCCCGCCCTAGGATTGGTTATGTGTGAAAGAAAAGCTAAGAATGGTGAAACCAGAAATGTGCTATAAGTTGCATAGGCAGTGCTGCCGTCCTGACAGTCCTGCATGTCAAAGCGGATGCGAGATTGGCCACAGTAGGTGGTGAGTAGATGGATGTTCTCCAGGCCCCACCAGAAGTTCCTGTCCTTAGCTGGCGTCCCAAAGCCCGCCTTGTACTCAGACCAGCCACGGGCAAAGGACACGCTGTTGTCCAGTCGCCTACAAGCTTCAGCCTTTGTCACAAAACTGCTCAGAAATGCAGTGGTGGCGAGTTAAGGAAGTGAAATAACTGTTGTATGACGGTGTAAGGAGGATGAAAGCTGTCATTGCTGCCTTCCGGCTGCATCTTGCAGTAAGCGGGGATGCTGTGATGCTTTTGGCCGTCAAAGAGACTTAAGTCGTAGACGTCATCGGTCGTGCTGCCTGTCGTGTAGTAGTCAGCACAGGTGATGCAAGGTGGGCGCGGCCTCTGGTATGAGACGATAATAAAATGGTGTTGGACGCCAAGAATGGAGAGAGCGCCTCACCCAAATCACCCAGTCCCCCTCATCCTGCTGCATAAACGGCCCCAAACTGGCCAGCAGATTACACTCCTTTGTCCGCCAGTTGTATGCCACACTATTCTCCGATCCCTGCAGGCTATGTCATTTATGTCTTATCACTTATTGCTCAACCATCTACAGCCAATAACTCCTTTCTTTAGCCTCAATACCCTGCCTGAGCGACCAATAGACCAAAAAAGATGAAAAAGGACCAGCCTTAAACATCTTAAGACAGGAAACTCTGTTCATTGTCTTGCTCGAATTGACAATCTGCGGGCAGTAATGATACATTTAAGCAAAAGGACATTATTAAAAGGGTTTTTGAATCATTTTAATGAAATTAAAATTGTTATTAAAATATATACTATTCTTCGCTCATGTGTTGAAGAGGTCATCCTCAACCGGCCACTGGACTGAGAGAATATCAATTTTCGACAACTCAATACTTGGTTCCAAATTCCTAACTGAGAAAATTAGTTTGGTTTATCAAATTTTGGTGGAATGATTCGCAAAAGTTCAAATTTTATTCTTCATATTAGAATGAGATTAGGAGAGCCACTAGAAACCATTTTACAGGCCAGCAAAGTGAGGGATTCCTGTTAGTTGGATAACCCTGTTTTAACAGAATGCTAAGCATCTAAGCATCTTAAACAGATTCAATAATTGTTTGTTTAACCTATTAGTTGGCAACAAATTATTAGGCAGTCCATTGTTAATTCAAATTTGGTTTCAATTCAATTAATCATGACTGCCTCTGAGTGGTTGATAGTAGCCGTGAGATGCGAAGAGCAAAATCGGCATGGTTCTGAAGAATACATGGCATTTGGTTGCCTGGCTAGATAAAGATTAGGGATACAAAGGCTTCTCACCAATATCAGTTGTGCGGAAGAAGCGCCAGGGCAGGGCTCGGTTTACGCGGCCTTTGCCCAAGTGGAGGTTGCTGCTCGCTGACACCACGCAACGCCCGCTAGCGTTCTCCAATGCCAGGGACAGGCCCCCCTTCAAATACACTCACCTCCTCTCTCAGCTTCAAAAGGGCAGGGAGGGAAAGAAGGGCTGGGCTAAACTCGACGGGCAGCCAGACTGATGCAGTGAGGGTGGGAGCTGGAGGGGCCATCGTAGAGGAAGGGCCCAGCCAACTCCACCAATGCCTCCAGGTTGCCGCCAGAGAAATGAACCTCGCAGCTGACCAGGGCTGCAGCCCATTACACTTGTACCATTAGCCATTGCTCTTGTTAACTAGGATGCAAAGAGAAGAGAGATGGAAATATTTTGAACCCTGCTCCAGAAGGCAGGCTGCTGCAAGGAAAACAAGGCTTTTCATGGCCCGCAGGCGACCTAGTCCGGTCGCCATCTTCCGCGACAGCAAAGGCAATGATAAGAGGTGGGTAGGATATGGGCTCTCCTGCCTAACTACCAGCTCCAACTACCAGCCCTGACTACCAGCTCTTCAAACAATATCATGCGACTCATCTCCTCTCATAACCAAGCATCACTACTTTGATAGCAAAAACAATGATAAGAGGGGAATAGGATATGGGCTCTCCTGCCTATCTACCAACTCCAACTACCAGCCCTAACTACCAGCTCTTCAAACAATCTCATGCGACTCATCTCCTCTCATCACCAAGCATCACTACTTTGATAGCCTGCAATTCTAAAATCATTGTGCTATCTTAAAACCGCAGTTTGAATAAATTTCGAAACTTAATGCGTTTAAAAACAGGAGACAATGGAAGAAAAGCCTTGCTCCTTTAAAGGGAAAACCCCATGGGAAATCATCAAAAAGCATCGCCTATGATAAGTGAAATCATTGCATTCTTTGTCATTGTCATTGGCCAATTTCCAGACTGACAAAGCGGGAGTTCAAGCATTGTAAAGGATGAAGAAGGAAGTGAGAATTACGCAAACTCTCTGGCGGGGCCTATACGCAAAAAGATGAGATGCTACCAGTGCTTCAATGTAACTGCGGAGGCATTGAACACTGTTGGCAAATGCTCGCCTGCTGGCTGCTCCAAGTGCCACCGCCGCCGCTGCTCACAACCAGGAAACTTGAGAAGACGCATCGCTAAGAACTCCTATCCAGCAAGTTTCTTCCTATCATTCAGCCTGGAAGCAGGGATGAGCATTCCAGGTCAGGTACTTGAGAAATGAAAAAAAATGGATCATGGAAATTGCTTTTTCAAGTACCTGCGCATTTTCATTTTCATTTTACCTGACCTCGAAATGACGGAAATTATACGTCGACTTTTTCATTTTCATTTTCCAGGTTTTTCATTTTCAGGTGCTCATCCATTCAGGTCACGGAGTCTGAGATTTCCGAGGCCAAACAAATACCTATTTGTGTACTGGCGCCAGTTTACCCATCCCCAAAATGTACTCTACTGTACATGAGGCAATGCAGCCTCTGCAGACGAGTCTCATGCATTCAACTATTTTCTTTTCTAGGTGCATATAGAGAAGACTTTTAATCTTCAAGTCAGGATCACACTGGCTTGGGGCGGTGGTGCAGTTCTGGGACGAGAATGGGCTTGCTTACTTATCGGCTTTTTCACGCATGGGCTTGCTTATCAATGACTTACGGAACAGACTCAATGCGAATTCTATCCAATCCGAGGTCATTTTCGGAGCCAACCAGTGGCTCCTTGGTCGTCTTTAGCTTTCTCAGAATGCTATTGCATTGCTTTGGTCTCACTTTGCGTCTTGTTCTGGAATTTGGAGACAATAAAAAAGACACTAAAAAATTTTTCAGGTAATGCATTTTCATTTCCCATTTTTTTCATTCCATTTCGATGAGCAGCTGGGAAATGGAAAACCTGAAAATGACATGCATGGAACCATCTGCTGGAGACCCGAAATGCAAATGTAAATGCCTGTATCCGGAATTTGTCCATTTGCTCATCCCTGCCTGGAAGAGGTACTGGTCTCATCTTGTACCAGAAAGGCGAGAGATGAGGCGCTGCCGTTCAGGAGTGCTTCGATGGATATCGATATCGCTTCCAATTGAAGCGGAAGTCGGAGCGCCTATTATGCCAGCGCTGCTCCAAACAGCTGCTAAAAAGCACTTTCTAGATTACGTCGTCCCCAAAATCCACTACGGGCTGCCAAAGCTCCCGTCTGACTTAGGCCTTCCCGACGAGCCTCAAGAGCAGCCAAACTAAAAGAATAGCCAATTGTTCGTTTTTTCTGCACCTTTTTGCCCTGGAGTAATACTGCTTTTGGCAGTCACTGTTTTGTTACATTTCAACTTTACATTTTTGCCCGTCGCGGAGGGCAGGGCAGTCAGAGCTCCGGAGGCACGTTCATAAATAGCCCTTTCGTAATCAGTAAACGAAAAGTGTCGATTCCCCCGAATTAAAATTCAATGAAATACATCTATTACTAGTGGATCATTCTCCATTGACAGTTTCATTTTGTTGACGAAACAATATTTGCTCCAGCTTAACTCCATTGCGCCCGCCGCTCCTCCCGTCTCATTCACTTTTCAAAGTTCATTATAGTTGTAGCGGTACTGAATTAGGTAGGTCATTGTTGCCAGTATACTTGCAATGAGTGCGATTTCTTGTGGCTCTACTACCAGGCTTGTCTGGCAACGAAAAGTAAGAATAAATCTTCTATTCAATGTTTTCCCCAAGCATCCATTCTCCATTCTATGATTGCTTATCCGTCCTTAGATACTTGAACAATTAATACATTGGTGAATGAGCCGAAGAATAACTCTCATTCTCACCCTATCCGCAAAAGTACATGCAAGGACAAGCATTCAAGCAATGGACGAATTGGCCGGGCAGCACAACAAGGCGAGGTGACCAGTGCCGGGTCGCCTTGAGCGTAAATGAAAGGGCGATGACAATCTGACAGGGCTGAAGCTAGCACCGCTCCTTTCCCAAGGCACTCAAATGGCCCCAAGGGCTTCATTAGCGCGCCCCCGCCCCTCCTTAAGTGCTCCCGCTACTCAGCAGACACATAGGCAGCATATTGCTCCGCCCCCACAAGAGGCCGCAGACATGTGCCCTCTTCCCTCCACCTCAAGAGCCCCCACACATCCTCTCTGCCCCTCTCTGGCCCCAGTCCTTGTCGCCCATTGTACTTCCGTCCAAAAGCCTTGCATATTTCCATTCTCCGGTATTGAAGCCTGCCTTACTGGCTAATTGCATTCCACTGCCCTCCAACTCCAGAGCTGGCCTCTTCTAGAGAGAGAAAATAGGGCCCTAAGGGCCTCCAGTGCAAGGATGCCACTGCCTCAATATAGCCATCAGGGTGATGGGGTGCTGGGTGGGGGTTGAGAGGCCTCTTGTGGAGTCATTGCTCCTCCCCCGCACCTCTCTCTCTCCTGTTGTGTCACCAGGAGCCCTGAAATGGAGCAGAGAGTGTGTATGCCACGCGCGCATGGCCAAGACAACAAGGTCGGAGCATTTAGGCACTCTGAGGCCCTCCAAGGCCCCCGCACACTGAAGGGAGATGCGCTCTATTGCGCAAATAGACTCAGGCTAGGAGGTGGGTATGTGCCTGGTATTATTGCCGCATCAAGTGTGTGCCGCCTGAAGAGGCTGTCACCAAGTTCATCGGCAGGAAGGACCGCGACAGCCATTGTCACAGTCGCCGACTTTCTGTTTACCCAGCCTCTCTCTCTCCATGCCATGCGCCCTGGCCCCCTCCTTCGATACCCCCTCTTCCCCTCTTCCCTTGTAGTCGTGTACAGTAAGTGGTGGTGGTGGTGTGGAGAACAAAGGCGATGCAGCTGGGGGTGTAGGAGGGAGGTGTCATGTGCGACCTCTCCACTTCAATTAGGGCGACGGCAGAGGCCTCCTCTCACTGCAGCAGGCGCGCCTACTAATCGGTGTGCAGGGGGCTGTGGGGGCGTACAAAAGGGGGGCAGGCAGCAAAAAGGGAGCGAGGCCTCTAATCCGGGAAGGGCGCTTTGGGGTCGGGGAGCAGTGTTGGTCTTCCGCTCGACTGGACTTGGCCTTTGGGGGGCGGCGGTGGGGGTTGGGTGAAGAGCTGGCGATGCGGAAAGGTGGGCGAGTGTGACAGTGGGAGGGTTGGTGGATAGGCGGAAGTGCTTTGGGGGGCCGCTAAGCCGCTGTCATTATACGCCCCCACGTCGCTCTCGCTCCTGCCATGTCGGCTGAAAAGGCTCTCTAATCGCCCATTGTGCCCGCTTTTGCCTCACTGCCTTCTCTCTGCGTCACGCAAAGACTGTCACACACACTACCCACCTATAGCCCCCCATTTGAGCACTGGCTGGGAGTAGGTGTCATAAACAAAGGTGATCGACGAAGTGGGCAATATAAATTCGCAATTGGAACAATGACATCATTTGCAACTTGAACGTTTATGCAGCCACAGAAATCCACTGAAAGCTAAGCAGTAAGATGCGAAGAAAAATAAAATGGTTGAAACAGCCATCCGTCTAGGGCGCATCAGAAAGGTGGCCAAGAAGCAAGCCCGGGTCGCGCCAGGCTGCATACTGATGCCTCATCGGCAAGAAGCCCCGAAGTCATGCCAATCCTCAGCCGCCCCCTTTCCTGTCTCTCTGGCCCCTCTCTTTGGGGATTAGCTAATCCCGGCCTCCGCATTCACCTCCCCGCCCCTCCCCTGGCACAATTAAGCGGCCTCCCCACACACCCAGCAGCTGTGCCCAATATCCGCTGCTCTGCCTCCCACACCCTTCACCTCCGAAGGTGTGTGGAGCAAAACAGGCCAGCTCGTAAAAGTCCGGGGGGCTCCCCTGCCCCTGCTGGTGCGAAGGCCTGCAGGTGTGTGGCTGGCAATTGCGGCGGCTTTGGGGCCTCGTCAATAGGCCGCTCTATGGCTTATTGCAGTCTCTCTTTGCACTGAGGGGGCGAGAGAGGCCCATGAAAAGGGAGCTAGAGAGGGGTGGGGAGAGATTAGGGCCTGGGCAATGTGCGCGCGTGGATCTATATAGTGGGTGAAGGGGGGAGGCGCCGTACGGTGGGGTGGTGGAGAGGGGGAGTTGAGGGGTGGATGGGCTGGGGGGTGTAGAGGGAGGCGGGCGGTGATTGGCCCACTAGACCTAGTCTCTGTCCCTCCTCTGCTGCCTTCGGAGTCCGTCACTTGGCCGCTCTCATTCCTCACTCTACCTGCCTCCTCCTCCTTTCCTTCCCATCCTCCATCTTGCCTGCCAGCCCCAAGTTTCCGGAGCTCCGGTAGCTTGGTTTGACTTTTGCTAGTGGCTAGGAAGTCAGAGGAAGAAGTCAAAGCTTCCAAGTTGTATTTCGCACTGCCCAATTGAGACGGTTTCTGAGGTAGAGCAGCGAGAGATTCTCTATGCTCTTTTTGTCGAACTTTATTCGTAGGCCATTCGTTCTTGTTTCATGGTAAATAATTTGCAGGACCTACGCAGAGGAGGAAGTGGAACTGGTCAAGGCTGCCTTCTGACATGGCTTCTGCACACTCTGGCAACGGTTCTCATTTAATCTTTCATTCGTCTCATTTTTCTTTTTGGTTAAAAAAAGGCGAAGTTCTTCTTCACAGTCAAACTTTATGAGCTTCTGTCTTCAATGCTTCGCCCATATCAGACCTCTGTTGCCCAGCATAGTGCTAGTATATCTACTGCACTTGCTTTGCTTTCATATGCCGTCCCAAAATCCCTTCTTGCTCCACCCCTCAAAACCCTTCCTTAGTCAGCCCAACTCAGCTTCTCTAATCCAAATCTCCCAGTTTACCGCCCCTCCTCCAAATCGCCTTGCCGGTGGCTCATGGCCTAATGCCCACCGACCTTTGCGTCTCTGCCGCCGGCGCCAGGACCACCCAGGCCCTCCCACAGCACCCCTGCTGGCTTGTGGGTGCAAGCGGATTTCTTACGCCCACTGGTGGCTGTCGGCCCCCTGGGAGGCACAAGTCGGTGGGGGCCTCAAGGCGAGATAATCGCTCCTCTTATCCCCTTGTAGTTGTTGGGGCGCCTCTCTAGGGAGGGGGGGGGGGCGCTAATTTGGTCGCCCCTTTGCGGCTGTGTAGACCGCCAAGTCCTTCTCTGAGGTTGGCGCCCACTTGAGGGGACTCGCTTTGGGTCAGGCCAGGGATAGCCAGAGCCGGGAACGCGTGGGCCATTGTCAGGCGGCTCTAGTTGCCTCTACTCTCCTGTGCCAGTTTCTTGCGGGCTCGCCTATCCCCTAACTGCTCCTTGACAGCCGCCTAGAGGAGCAGCCCGTGCCTTTTACGGAAATGGGTCAAGAGAGGGAGGGCAGGGGTGTGTCAGATGATGAAAGGCAGAGCGGATTAGGGCCAACAGCAGCAGTACAGGCCACAGAGCGGCTTCTGATTTACTGACGATTGGGGGGCTGGAGTGTCAAATCCGCCGGCAAGCTGCGCCATGAGCCAGCACCTAACTCTCCTCCCTACCAGCCTCGGCAACCAACAGCCATACGGCAGCTTTGGCTCCTCCACTTCCTAGAGTACCTCCATCAAAGAGGGGCATAAGTAGCCACAAATGAGCTGTCCCTTGGTGTCCTTATCGGGAGGCCCCTTCAGCAATCTGGACGGCGCCTCTCAAAGAGGCTCTTCCAAGCCGAAAAGGCTACACCGGCCAGAAGGAGGAACAGTCGGGCCTTTATCTGGCTCTTGGCAGCTAATTGCTGGCCTCTTTGTGCACCCATTTCACGGGCCAACTGGCCTACAGGGGCTACCGCACACTCCCCTGACCCCGCGGGAACAAGAGGTTCAGCCTCTACTGGTGAACAAGAGGGAGACTTTGTTACTTCCTCACTCGAGAGGCCGTCCCCTCCTCTCTGGCTTCCTGTCTAACAGGAGCAAATAGGCACAAGACGGGGCATTGAGAAGGGGGTGGGGCAGGAGCAGGAAACTCATCCGGAACAGTGGGGAGGGGTCTCGGTGACAAGCCACTCTGTTAGGCAGCCCCTCAGGGCCCTATGGCCTATTGTTGTCCAGGACAGGGTTCAGGGCAAGGTCAAGGGGTCAGTTACAGAGGTGCCAAACGCTTCCCCCTTCCCACATTCACACCTTCCTCTGCAGTCGCTAATTGAGTCCAGAGCAGTCATTATTGGCACTCATTGCCACTCTATTGGACTTGAGAGAGAGAGCCAGACTTTTGCCTCATCCAAAAGCCTGCCTGCTACGGTACACCAGTAAGCAGGCTGTGCTGGTCAGAAAGCCCAGGGAAGCCGGCGGGCGGGGATGACAATTTGATGTGGGGTGAAAAGGGGTGTAGGGGCACTTATGAACTTCCTAGCCTCGGCAGGGTAGGGGGGGCAATATAGGGACGCTGGAGGGGGCCTTTTCCGCAATAAGAGCTTTCTGTCGCCGCCTCCCCAGAATCAATCGCCCAGACACCCCTCAGAGAGACGAGCTCTGCCCTTCCTGCCCTGCCCCCCCCTGCCTTCCAGCCAAATCAAGCCAGCCTGGGCACAGGCAGGGGCTACGGTAGCGCGGCGGTCCAGAGAGGCCCTGTGTGTGTCAGGAAGTGACGAAGATGTCACTGACTTTCAAGTGCCTTCACTGACGGGCCTCCTAAACATTTTCCCCTGCCCCGACAGAAAAAACGGGGCCTTGGCCTATTCAGGCAGTGAGAGACGGAGAGTTTGGGGCAAAGTTTGAAATAGATGGTAAATTGAATGCGGCTCAAAAGAGGGAAAAGCAGAAACGCAGACAGACATAATGAAATATGCAAATTGTCTGTCTTCATCCATTAGCATAAGATGAAAGCAGGGAGCGAAGCAGGAACAAATGAAAGAGAGTCTGATTGCAGTGTCAGGGCGTATACTGCTGGACATTCCCTGCAAGGTCTGCCACGACCACTCCTCCGGCAAGCACTACGGCATATTCGCCTGCGACGGCTGCGCTGGCTTCTTCAAAGTGAGCCCCCTTCTTACCCCTTTCACACCACCGCATCCTCAATCTCTCCCCTTTCCCAGCGCTCCATCCGTCGCAACCGGCAGTACGTGTGCAAAAACCGCGGCACTGCCTCCGAAGGCGCTTGCACCGTGGACAAAACGCATCGCAACCAGTGCCGTGCCTGCCGCCTCACCAAATGCTGCGCCGTCGGCATGAACAAAGACGGTATTTCATTCCCTTCTTCTTCTCTCTCCACCTCCACCCAGTCCCCGCCCTCCTCCTACCCAGCCTTCAATCCACCCATTGCAGCAGTGCAGCACGAACGGGGGCCGCGCAACTCCACACTCCGCCGACAGATGGCGCTCTACTTCAAGGAGAACGCCCTCCTCAACGCCGGCGATGCCTCGCCTCCGGCCAGCGGACGCAAGGAGGCCCCGCCACCCTCCTCCACCGCTGCACCCGCCTCTACACCTTCTGCCGTCCTGCCACCGCCACCTGCCAGTCTCTCCTCAGCCTTCCCGCTCTTCCGCCCGCCGCTGCCGCTGCTGCCGCCGCAGTTCGGCTTCCCTGGTGAGTGGAGGGTTTGGATGGTGTTTGAGGGGGGATGAGGAGAGAGGAAGGGTTTGAAGGACTCTATGGAGGCAGTCCGTTGGGCGGCTTCGGGCTCTGGTCGGGAGGGTTGGGAGGACTGGGGGCCTTCCCGCCCATGCACTCCGCGATGGCCAACGCAGGCGAGGCTAGCCAGCCAGCATCGGCAGGGCCCAGTCCGCTGTACGTTGCCACTGCCTCTCCGCCCACCGGCAAGGTATGCCCATCCTTCCCGATTACCAACATCAAGTCAGCACCGCAGAAAAGATCAGTTCTTGCCCATAGGATCGCTCAGAATGGCCCAAAGTGAAATTTCACATCAGATTGCGAAAGACTAACGCTTGGGTGTTGAAATTGAACGCCTAAGAATATTCGCCATTTCGAGATGACGCCGTCGGACACGAACACGTCGTCTGGCTCTGGCGGCGGGGCAGCGGTGGCCGGAGGCCCCTCTGGACAGGAGGCAGCGGGTGGCGTGAAGGAGGAGGCGGAGAGCTCCTCCGGCCCCGAAGAGGAGGAGGAGGAGGAGGCCGCTGTCCCCCAGGGGACGCCCAGTCCCAAGAACGCTGCCAGCACAGCCAGCTCCCTCGTTGCTCTCAAAGAGGCCGCCGCCCGCCTCCTCTTCACCGCCCTCGGCTGGCCGCGCAGCCTGCCACAGTTCACTGCCCTTCCGCCAGCTGCGCAGGTCAGCGACTCCTACTCGCTTTTCCCGAGTTTCAGGCTTTTAATAGAATACGTTAAACATGAAATCGTTCAATTGGGGTTTCCAAATTAAGCAGTTCAATCAATCGCAAATTGCAATCAAGAGGAAAAGTCGCTGATGAGAGTTAGTAGGGAACCTATTTGAGTTGGTCTTTGCTATGACCAATTGTGGCTTGAAGCAGAGGGTTGTATAGGCGGAGGCGATCCGTGAGGCCTGGAGTCCTCTGTTCCTGCTGACGGCGGTGGGGTCGGGGCTGCTGGCCGCGGGTACCCTTGAGGCCCTGTCCGACGGCCAGGAGCTGGGCAGTCTGAGTGCGGCGGCAGCGGCTGCCGCGGAGCTGGCGCCGGACACCGTGGAGCTGGCCTGCCTGCGTGCCCTCCTCCTCCTCCACAAAGGTACTTCTTCTTCATTTCCCAGGGCAGACTTCAACTGCTCACAAATCCCTCCTTTCGGCTAAAAGAGCTATGACTCGGAGCTTTAGCAGAAAGCAGGGATTTGCGAGCAGTAGTGCTCTGCCAAGCAGATATGTTTAGCCTGGTGGTGGGGCTGGAAAGTGAGTAGGGAAGGATTGTAGGAGGAGGTGGTGCAGTGGAGCAGGTGCAGCTTGCCCTCGCCGGCTACCAACGTCTGCAGTACCCTGCCCAGCCCTACCGCGGCGTCCAGCTACTCATGCTCCTCCCAGCCTTCAAGTACAACAACCTCTCCTCTCATTCCACTCTAAACACCACCCACCCTCCTCAACTTCTATCCTCGCCTTTACGGAAACCATAGCTGACCAAAGGAAGTCTTTTGGCTGCTCAATCTACCGCAGCTCAACTAGTAGACAGCGTTTGACCAGCAAAGCAAATGGGAGAGAATTTGCAGAAAGGTACCCGGGGAGCTGGTGGAGGCCATCTACTTCCGGGATTCCATCGGCGGTGCATCCATGGAGGCCCTGGTGGGCAGCCTCTACCTCAATCAGGCTGCTGCTCCCCCCGCCGCCCCTGTCACCCCACCTGCCAGCGATCAGCCCCAGGACCTCTCTTTGGCTGCTGCTCGATGATCCCATTCTGCTTGAAGATCCCAGTTGTTTGCTATTTGTTTCTGGATTTGCCGTACCCTTACCTATAGTGATTGTGTCACCTAGGCAGTGTTTGTGGCTGTTTTTGCGGGATGTTTTGGATGGGGAAGGGCAAAGCTGTGCGGACTGAAACGGAACTGTTCAGGTTGGATTTGTCTGCTCTTGCCGATGCATAGAGGCAGTATGTTTGTCGTGTTGCTGCGATTTTTCATATCTCGGCCTAGGGGACTCATCAAATGCATCACTGAAATTGCCTGCACCGAAGAATCCTGAGCAAATGTAAACGTCCTAAACCTGATCACTCATTCCACACTTGCCCATTGCTTTAGTTTTTCCTCATTTGCTGTGATTGCTTGTGGAGCATTTAGCCTGCAACTGTTTGGTGTCTGGGTTCTGGAATCAGCTAAATGATAAATCCTTTTCCTTTTCATCCGCACTGCTGACTTATTTTGTATTCAAGTAACGAGAAATCAATGCGATGTGTATGGAAGGGGGATTGAAAGGGGAGGTTTTTTTCAACGAGCAGGGCACACGAAGATGTATACAGGGGAAATGGAACAGGATTCAGCCACACAGGAACTGTCACATGTTTCTCTCTTTCCCTCAGAGGGTACAGGCGAACAAGAAGTCTGGCGTATCCAGAGACTTAGAACAGGTAATATCTGAGCGACTCTTGGGAAAGGGCTGTGGGGAGTTCCTTCGCCTCGGCGTTCACTAACCATGGAGCTGCTTGACACTCGCATGCAAGGCTTTGGAAGCGGACCGAACTCAATCCCTTCCGATCACGCCACCCCTCCTAGACAGTAACAATCGAATGGAGGAATCAATGCGGGGAGAAATTGGCCGGGTCACTCTGATCAATCGCAGTCCACAATCTGTCCAAAAAGCCAGTCGCTGACTGAGCCTATCTGCTTCTCTCTGGGGGGACACTTCAAAAGCTGCCCAGCAACACTCACCTCTACATGCTGACACAATAATAAAGAGAGCCTGGGGAGCTGAGTGAAGGTGAGGTGGGAGGGGGCAGAAAGGATGGAGAAGAAGGGAGACAGGGGTCATCTGACACCGGATGGGGTAGGGTCGCGGACGGTGAAGGGGAAGTTGGCGTGGAGAGGGGTTTTGGGGGAGGCGAGTGGGTAGAGGAGGAAGTCGTCGGAGCGGAGTTCGGTGCGGTTGAGGCAGGGCTCGCTTTCGCTGCGGTGCAGGCGAGGCACGTTGCGCATGATTGCCTCCAGCTCCGACAAGATCTGGAAAATAAATCTTGGGCTTGGTTTGCGGGTGAACTCCGAAATACAGGAAAAATACAAATTGTAGAAGCTAAGCTGAATAATTTTAGAAGCTAATTTGAAGAATTTGTTGTTCATTTTGACTTTTAATGAATTTAGAAATTATTATTTTGAAGAATTTTTGTAACAAATAGGCATTATTTTTTGATCAAATTTGAATGGCAGAGATAAAGCGGAAAAATAGAATAGAAAAGGGCGAACGAATTTGAAATCAGGGCGTAGGGTTCGCTCGAAAGCGATGCACTGCTGGATGAGGCGTCGGAAGCCTTTCGGGGTCACCAAGCGCAGGTGACTCAGGTCCGGTTTCAGGAATCCTCGCCCCACCATGAACAGGATCTGTACTATCATAAGCCTTTTCTATGCTCTGATGGATATTTTCAGTGCTTTTTTAGACAGCCTTTTTGAGAAGTGTGAGATTTTTTGGGGGGTGGTGGACAAAAACTTTTTGACCCCCCAATTTTATGTTTGGATCTGAAAATGGGATCATTTTTATACTATGTCATAAAAAGGGAGCATTCAAGGTGCTCCCGTTAGCTCACGACAGCCATTTATCAAATGGGAGGTCAGGCAAGTTGATGCAACTGGTGTGCGGTTGGAATGACCTGATCTTTGTTGTTGATGTCAGTGTAGGGTAGGCAGCCAGAAGCCAGCTCGTAGAGCACAACGCCATAGCCGTAGACATCGCTCATGTTGGAGTAGGGACCGTCTTCGCCCTCATAGTGCTCCATTCGAATCACCTCAAAGCTTATTCAATTTTGATCTGCTTTACTTAAATGCAGCATTCTCCGAGCCTTTATTTTTCTCACCGCTTTGTTTATTAGATTTTTATTTGTCAACCCCCAACCAGGTTGGATGAATAAATTCAATGAATCAATCAATAAAGAGGATTAAGAATAACCTCAGGTGCCATCCAGAGAATGCTGCCAGAGGGCTGCTGAGCTTGTGGCTGTCCGTCCACCTGTGTACAGCTTGAGTGAGCAGAGGAAAGGGCTGACGAGAAACTGAGACAACCTTGCGAATCTTGACAGTGGCCAGGCCGAAGTCGCCGATCTTGACGGTGAGATTGTCGGTGAGAAAGATGTTGTTGGATTTTATGTCCCTATGGATGATCTTCTTGCAGTGCAGGTAGCTGAAAAGGAGCATCCAAAGGTTTGGAAGAAGGAGAATGAAGTGGTAAAGGGGGATAACTCCATGCCCTGGGCAGTCTGCTTGGAGATGAGTAGTATTTCGTTCGTGGAAAACTCTGTCCTCGGCTCGTCTACGTGCAGATGCTTGTAGAGGCTTGAACCTTGAAACATATTGACGTCATTTATGACAACTTATTTTGCTTGGATGAAGAGCTTGGACCTTCGCACCACTGGGTGACGATGGCTAGATCGGGCTCACGAATCCAGCCCATGAACAGCAGGATGTTGTTGTGCCTCGTTTTTCTGAAAATTCTGCTTAATGAAGCGTTTTTTGAGTAAAAAAATAAAGTTTGGTTGCTAAATTTTTTTAATTTTCGGTACAGTTGAGCGATTTTTTGCGTTGTGCTTACAATTTGCCCAAGCGCTATTGGCTTACTCATATATCGATATTTCTCTGTTTCCTTCCTTTGACCAGCTAGCATATGCAAAAAACTAAATTAGGTCAACCAATATATCTTTTTTGATAAACACCTTCTCAAGACACAACCCATATACATAGATACTAGAATGAAGAAAAGGTGAACTTGAGGACGGCGACTTCGTTCTTGAAAGCCTGCATCTGAGCCGTGCTCTGCTCCCCAATGTTCAGCTTCTTTATCGCCACTTGTCCTACAATTCACTTCCTCCCCATTTCTCCATTTCCATTCGTAACCTCCCTTTTTTCCAAAATTTATCAGACATCGCCTAAAATGAAACCCGAATAACCGTTGAAGAATTGCATAAAATGAAATGGCGAAGAAAAATGCCAGAGCTTTGCCCAAGACACAAAGAGTTGAGGGTGAAAGGAAAAGACTCACCAAACCAGCGACCCATGAAGACGGTACCGAAGGAGCCGGAGCCAATTTTGCGCTGGAGCGAGACTTCCGGGGACGGAATCTCCCAGTCCTCCAGCGACTCCCGCTTGCTGTCCTTCAGGCTGTACGGCTGCAACGGGGGCAATACCCGGCTAAAGATCCCTTCTTCACCTCCTTCTTCCCTCACAACCCTCGCGCCCTCAACAATCAAAGATACCAGCACCCGGGGGAAAGGAGCTCAAGATTGCTGCACCTCCTTCAGTTGAGCTTCCTCTCGCTTTCTTGGTTAAATTATGACACATGTAAATGGCCAACTAGTATGGACACATCACAGCCATGGAAACACATCACCGCAAAGCACCGGGACGCCAGCAAAACAGGACAGGGACAGTGAATAGAGGTTGTGTGTTTTAGTGGCGTAGGCAGCTCACCGTGCCAATGTCCGCGGTAGACGGTGCCGAATGAGCCGGAGCCGATCTTGGGGCCCATGATGACGGCCTCCCGAGGTATGGCCCACTCCTCCAGCGCCGCCTCCGTCCTGCTTCGCTTCCGGAAGAGGGCCTGCCACCAGCGTCGCGGCGGAGGCAGAGTGGAGACTGAGCTGGCCGGCGATGGGTTCTGGGCTGGCGCGGGTTGCGGGGGCACGGCCGCTGCGGACACTGCTCGACCCCACTGGGCGTGCTGTCAGACACTCATTGAGGGGGTGTTGATGGGGGTTGGGTGTGGGTGAGTCATGTTTAGGGGTTAGAGGCATCTGCTTTTAGGAGCAGAAGCGGTTGGTTGAATGGGAAGAGGTGAGCTGGATTGCGGGGAAAAGCTGGATGGGACAATGGGATAGGATTGTTGGAGCAGTGTGCGGTCCTATGGGTCGTAGGTGATTGGAAATTTTTCAGTTGGTTTAAGTGAGCTCTACACTAGCAAGGCCATATTTGACGTCTGCAACATGCTGGAAAACAGGCATGCAACAAATATGAATCAGGCAAACTCAGGTTATAGTTGCTCTTTCAGACAGTTTACAATCTCCTTCTTCTATAATACACCTACCTCAGAGCATTTCTTTACTTCTACGCTGTTTCATAATGCATCAATCAAGCTCGCGATCTCAAACTTCCGTCCAAAACTTCGCTACAAAATCAGGCCAACCGATTTCTTTTCCATGCCGTTCTGTCGCTCCATGGCCCCGCGCGTTCGCATGTTCACCGGGAACTGGTCTGAAACTCATCCATCAGGACTAGACCCTTAGCCCTCGGGCCTCCAGCTTGGAAGCCAACCGAATGTAGAGGTGAGGTTGGCACTGTCGGGTCCTCTGTCCAGGGCCACGTCTGGAAAGCAGGGACATATTGGGCGGTCAGTGGAAAGGAATGGCTTGTAAATCCTCTGTAGGGACTACGGATGACTGTAGTGTGCGGATAGGAAAGGAAGCGGGAACTGAGAAAGGGTGCTGGCGAGTAAATAAAGGGCAAGCCGGGGACTGACGGGAGGCTACGGAGGCCAACAAAGGAGGCACTGCATCTACTGCCACTACACAGCTTGAAGCTATTTGGAGCTAAGTTGCTGAAATGCTACAGTTATCCCTTTTTTACCCAAACCGCATGAGTTATTTGAGCAATTACAGTGATTCTAACAAACAACACCAAGCCCCATGCCAAACCCCTAGATTTTTACCTAAACTCATTTATTTTTATGGTCTCTCTTTTAGTCATACTTCCTGTATAGCACCCAATTCTGCTAATTTCCCAACTCCCCCCCTCCCCACCTTTCCTCTCATCTAATTCTTTCCATTTTTTTTTCGAAATTAGCCAAAGCAAATGTGTGGGTCTATAAATAGGCCAGGCTAACTGGCAGAGGGTGGAGTGTGCTGGCCGCGCGGGAGCTCGGGCGGCGGCGGCCAACGGAAGCGTCCCCTGCTGGCCGGCTGCGGAGTGGCGGGCGAAGGGACAGCGGCACCTGCAGGGGAGGAAGGCAAGTGCTGGCTGCTGGAATAGGAAGGAGGCCACGAACACCCGGGATGCGCCCCACCGAAACGCCCAGTCCACAAACAGACCACAACGACACACCCAGAATGGAGGGAGACACCAGCCACACTAGTGGCCTGCTGAAGGAGAGGCAAGGTGGCAGGGAGGAAATGATGGGGGCCTTACCGCCGCGTCCTTTGGCCTTCAGGATGTCTTGCACGCGCTGCAAAATGCAATTATCTTGGATCTTCTAATTTGTGGCAGTAAGAAAATTCATTTTATTTGCTAGAAAATAATTCTTGAAGATTCAAAAAAATAAAAGTTAATTTGAAAGCGTGAAATAGTTTCCGACTTGAAGAGAGATGAAGATAAAAGGGTAGGAAACCTTGGCCAACTCCCGTTCATCCTCCTTGGCCAGGAGGGTGTTGATGGTGGGCGTGGAGTTGGAGCGCTCTCGACCAATGCTGCCTCCACCATCGGAGTCGCCTCTCTCCAGACGCTTCCCGTCGCCCTCCACGGCTCCTTTGGCTCGAAAGGCCCCGCCTACTCTTCGATCGCGCCTGAAAGCAGTGCGCCGTTTGGAGCCGGATGCAAAGGATGGCAGAAAGGGACGTCAAAATGGAAATTGATGAATTGCTAAGTAACGGATATCTAGCTGCTGCTCCATATTGGCCTTACCTGGACCTGGGATCCAGACGTCTGGAAGTGCCATTCCTATTTGGGCTAGAAAAAAGCTGGCAAAACCCTGCTCCCAGCTCGCCAGAGATAGTCAATGGGCTACAGGATGATGGGAAATGAATAAAATCGATACAGTGTCAGAAGCAAATACCAACCGAATGCCATCTGAGGGAGAGGTTGGGGTAGGGAGGGCAGGCGATGGTTCCGGAGCAGCAGCGGCGAGCCAAGCATCGTCTTCGGGACCGAGACTGTCCGCCTCTGCCCTGTCCGGCTGCTCTGTGGGGCAGAAGCAAATAGCAACCGAATGCCATCTGAAGGAGAGGTTGGGGTAGGGAGGGCAGGCGATGGTTCCGGAACAGCAGCGGCGAGCCAAGCATCGTCTTCGGGACCGAGACTGTCCGCCTCTGCCCTGTCCGGCTGCTCTGTGGGGCCGTCGTAGCCCGTCACCTTCAAGGAGACTCTTTGAATTACCGGTAGACAAATTCACTTTGACCAATTAGTTTACATTTTGTAAGAAAGATTTGCAGCTAACACAAAGACATAGACAAATTATGTGAAAACTGAAAAATCTGATTTTTTACATCAAACAAATTGCTTTAAATAGATTGAAAGTTGTATATTTTCTGATGTCAATAAAATCATTGGTTTGAAAGCGCTTCAATACTTGTCAATATTTAAACGAATCAATTTGTTTTTTTATTTTTTGAAAAAAATTTAGTATTTTTTTGCTTTAAGAATTTTATATTTTACAAATATTTTTCAATTATTTTTTATAAATAAAAATATAACAGCAGAACTCAGAAAAATATAATATATTAGCTTGCATTAACATTTTTGCGCGATTTTAAGTCATTGATAAATGAAGCTGGAGTTCCACTATAATATGCAATTCCTATGGTAATTTGCTTAGCCTGGTGGATACCTTAATAAGATTTAACCGAATAAAAACGGAAAAAATAATAAAATATCTTACAGTTCGCAACGTCTGGATGGCGGAGCCCTCTGGACCACTGTGCTCGATGCACGCCTTTTGCAGACGGCTGCAAATAATTATAATTATAAATAAATATTTTTCAGCTATTTGATTTCTATTCCCGCCTTGAGCGTACTTGAGCGTCTATTCCCTCAATTCTAGGAAAAGAAAAGGCTGGAGGCTACTCGAGTAGGTCGCGATTGATGGGTCGAACGTGCTCGCAGTGGGTGGGGACCTGGGCCCAGCACTTCTGGTGGAACTTGACGAGGCACATTTGGCAGCGGTAGCCGTTCAGCCAGATTGCCTTCTCGCACACCGAGCAGTACGTCAGCGTTATGAACGTCTTACGCACCTCCAATCAACACCTTTGTTATGGATTCAAACAACTAAATGTATTTCTCAGAATTCAATTTCAATGAACAATTTTGAAAAGTATAATCTACGTGGCTGGAGATTTGAGATATGAAGACTTACGAAGGAGTGCTTGATGCTCATGACCATGGGAAGGAAGGTGGAGTGGACCCAGACCTCGTCGCAATCTGCCAGTATGCTGCAGTCTGCTGTCAAGTCCACGGACTGCAATTCAGCATCACTCACCTTCTCTGAATCTGTTCAGTTTTGGGGAATTATTCTTAACAAACCAATTTTTGCAAAATTAAATTAAATTTTTGAAGCTAGGGTGCTCAAAGTAGGGGCAACCTGGGAATCAGACTTAGCGCCCAGCTTGACGACGCACATGCTGGGCTGGATGTTTCGCTTCTGCAGGATTCGGTAGATGGAGTCCCGAACTGTCGTCCCTGCTCGAATCTCCATCTGCCATTGCAATTGGCGTTGTCAAGAGAAAGAGCAAGATATAAATGAAATAGTGCCTTGCTGTGTTGGCCGAAAGGAAGATGGAGCAAGATGACCTTCTTCTGGAACGCAGTCGCACTCGGGGTTCCTACTTCTGCAATTTACTTGTCTTACTTGTCTTACATTTTACTCGTCAGCTTTCCTACAATCAACATTTGAGCAAAAATGGATATGGCAATTTTTCAACTTTAGCCCAAATTATTTAATTTATTTAATTTTCCAATTGTTTTTTCCAAATTTAGAAATAGCTCAGTTTGATTTCGAAAAAGTAAGAATGATGCGGAAACCGTCGGAGGTGGAGGGGAATCGATGATGAGGCGAAGCCTCCTGGAGGGTCATGGAGGAGCCGGCCACTCCGGGGCTGCTCAGCGGCTCTGCTCCGTCGCTGAACACCGACACGTCCGACAACGGCTCCTCCGGTGAGTACCTGCCACCGCCTCTTCATTTATTTTAGCGAAAACGAAATCTAGAATTGCCTCATTCATATCCTTGAAATACCAACTGCAATCGCTAAAATCATACTTTCTTCTCAGACACTGCATGAAAGCGTTGCTCATGTTTGCACGCCAGCCCGGAAAGGAAACAAGTTAGAATGGCGGCCTTTGGGGCGTGTCTGGGCCAGCCTTTATGAGTCTGGCTTTCCAGAAAAGGGCCTCTTGCTGCCTGCTGCATGCCTGATAGCCGTGCTATAGGCCGACAATGGCTTCTCAGGGCACAATCCTCCTGCACTTTCCCTCCATGCGTCGCTTTGAAAAGGTCTCCTTACCCGTAGGGGGAAGGCGAGGGGGCGGGGGAGGAGGCAGAATCGGCCAGGGCAGAGGAGGAGGCGTGGGAGGAGGAGAGACGAACGAGACGCTCCTCCTCCTGCTGCAGTCTGTGCAGCTGCTCCGTGAGATGGTCATACTCCTGCCAGCGCATTAGCCAGATTGAACCGGTGAGAAAAAGTAGGCAATCTCATCAGTCTACGAGTCATTTTGCTGATCAAATTCTTGTGACACAGCTGCAATTTTTTATAAAAAATTTTTCAAAAATTTCTATTATATTTCGGTTGAAGCAATACCTGGACAAAGATGGTCTGAGGCTTGCGCTCGCCGCCGAATCGCCCGTTGAGGTCCTGGATGTTCGCCTCCGTGCTCGCGATCAGGCGTCGAATCTCCTCCAGCTGCAAAACCTCTTTTCACCCTCAACCTTCCAAGCTTCAGCAAAAGCCCACATCCTCAATCATCGCAGGCTTCCAGGCTTTCCTGGGGACTTCTCCTGCTCACTGACACAGGGCGCATGGCGTGAGCGGCTTGTCGTACCTACTCCCCTTTCCATGCCTTCCCCAGATTTTCTCCCCCCCCCCTTTTTCTGTGCTGGCTGGCCCCAGATTGGACGATTATTCGCTTCCAAGCGTCATAGCTCCAGCCTATACCATCATCGCACTCTCTCATTTACTCACCTAGGCCTAGGCCCTGCAAGTCTTGCAGAGCAAATAACCTTCCAAATTCTACGACCAAAGCCTGTCCCTTGGTCACTGATTCTAACTAATCCTGTGAAAATGATTTCGGGGCACAAAAATGGACTCAGCAGAACTCCTGCCCCCAAAGGTGACCATAAAGCAGAAGAAGCATCTAGAGACCGGTAGGCCGGCGTAGTTGATGATGAAGGAGCTCTTCTTCCTGGGCGGCGGCTGCTGGAAGCTGCGCAGCTTGACGATGCCCTCCTCGCACATCCTCTCTCCCCTACTTGTAGGCGGGGCAGTGAGGACAGGAAAAGGCCGACAAGGCCCTGTTTCCCCTGCCGCCAGCCGAGCGTGATGCAATGGGCCCCGAGCACCTCAGGCGGAGGCCAGTGAGAGAGAGGGCGTAAAAGCCTTTAGCGCGGCAGGTGAAGTGGGCTGCTCCACCTCTTCAGGCGGGGGGGGGGGAGGCAGGGAAAAGGAGGCATGGCTGGAAGGGGCAGCCAGGGAGAGGGAAAGAGTCAGTCCTGTTATCAGGCCAGGAGCAGAGAGGGAGAAAGAGGAGTGCCTGTTCCGCCCCCTCGTCTCACCCGCTGCTGCCATAGGCTCCTCGTCTCTATGTATGCATGAGCTCCAGGGGCCTTTGTGCTCTCGCATTTCGCCTCACCCCCCGCCTGCCCAGCCTATCTCTATGCTCGCAGAGAGAGAAGGCTTTGAGGTCGTGCTCATTTTTCAGGCCCCCCCCCCTATCAGAGCTGCAGTGAGAATGGGCGGAAATAAGGGCCCGCTTTTTTTGGGGCCGGCTCGAGAGGGCTCAGACGCATTTTCCTGGCCGAGTGAGCTCTTTTGTCGCTCTGCGGGGATGGGAATGGGCCTTGAGTGATAGGAGCCTTAAGTGAAGCAAAGCTCGTTCATCAAAGTGCTACTACTATGTTTGGTCAACCAACCATATCAAAAACAGGTGTACAAGAATTCAATCACCCCAGCTTTGCCGCACAAGTATTTTGCAAGACTTCAGGCCAGGGATGATTGGGATTGGCAAATTTCGCACATTGAGAAAGAGAGAAAAAGTTCCCTCCAATTTTAGCAAATTTTCGCTCATTTCCCATCTCTTCTGTCAGATTGTGCATGGGAAATCGGTGCGCGAGAGGAATAAAGCGGAAACGGAGTTTTTGTGCGTGGGCTCCATGCGGTTGATGGGCGCCAGTGTGACGATGGGGACGCCTCTGCTCTGGTGCTGGTACATCCTCCCTCCACGGCCTCAGCGCCTGCCAGCTCTAGGCCCCATCACTTCGCTCGCCCTTTCGCTCAATTCTCAATTTTTCACCATTTTTTGTATTTTACAGAAAAGTCTGATTTTCCTATAAGCTCCTATAAAATTCCTATAAGCTCTTCCTAAAACGCGGTGAACAGAATGCTTCTTCACGCAAAGCTCATTTGTTCGGCAGCAAAGGCGCATAATCACTTAGCCCTGCTGTATGGGATAAGGCGTTTCTTTTTGAGAGGCTTTTGGGATTGAGAGATTTTGAGGTGTCAGCCCAAATGTATACTTTAGCCTTTAAGCCTCAATGTCTAGGAAGCTTCTTAATAGCCTCAATCTTAGGCGTGGGCGCGAATCAGGCATTTTTTGTTCTCTTCAGAAAGCCCACGAAAAAAAAAGATGGAGAACTACGAACAACGGCGAATATCTTGCTACCATGGGAATCTAGGTTTGGAAAAATATTTTGCGAAATATTTAGAGAAATATGTTCCATAAAAATTGTCATTGATTCACGTGCACCATTTATGCACAATGAAAATTGTGAGGGCCCATTAGAATCAGGTACAACATGTGTCATTTCGCCGATAGATTACTGTCCACTAAATTACACGCCACCCCTAGAGACAAGTTTCCTGTGTAATTCCGAAACCTAGGTTCTTTTCTCAATATCGATCCGCTCTTCCATGCAACATTCATCCCCTGCATGACCGATGACCAGCTTTCTTCATCAAACTATTTGCTTAGAATGGCCAACAACGGCATAAATATTATATACTCTCAGCTTTCCCACTACTTCATTTCCCCGAGGCCCCAAAAACGCAACCGTGGCTCCCTCCACATCCCCCCAAAAGTCCGCACCATCAAATGCAATCCCATTTTTACGCCAGATATTGATAGCCTGCGAAAAGCAGCCTCAAATAGCCGCAGCTTCCCAGAAAAGGCTCGCGGATCAGAAATAGGTGCGCATCTTGTCTGCCTCGAGGCGACCTTGGAAAGAAAAGGGAGGCAGCCCCAGCACCCAGCATCTAATCAATGCGGAAAACAAGAGGCAGACGCCCCCATCCCCCCATCTGTTGCTGCTCATGGCCAAGGGGCCACACGCAGCCAGCCTCCTCCTACCTACTCTCGCCCTCTTTTTCTCCCTCGCCCCCTCTCCTCGCCTGCCCTGCCTGAAGACTGGCGCGAATTCCGATGGAAGCCTGTCTACGGTATTGTCCCGGCTGGGCTTGAGAGTGAGAGCTGGTGCGTAGAGGGGAAGGATTGGAAATATTTGAGCCCGCTTTTCTATTGATGGCATTGGGCAAGCTTGCAAATTCGATCAGATCACTTCTGGAACTTCGATCAGATCTCGATCACTTCAATTGTTGGACTTAGACTGAGATTGGGGTGTTGCTATTAAAGCAGCTGTCTAGTTGTAGATTTCCACAACAATAAGATGCTGTAGGTTGTGACAGCAGCGGAATTGCAAAAATTAAAGATCAACATTCAAAAGATAGGTTTCCTTTCACCGAAAGAACATGTTGAAAAGGCAAGCCAGATAGAGCGTTGAACTGACTGCAAGCTGGTATGCAAAGCGCAAATGAAGAGGGAAAGCGGCAGGTTTCGGCTAGCTGGTGTGTCAATGGAAGCGGTCAGAAGTAGCGACGCTGCTCAGGAGTCGGCGTGAGCGCAGGCTGAAATGCCTTGCTGAGCGGCGGTCGATCTCCAGTCCCTTTCGATTCCTCCTCCCTCAATTTCCAACAGTTGGTGTGACCAGTCAGAAAAGACTGAGAATTTTATGAGAACACTTTCACAGATTATTTTTCCAGAAGAATAAGATTGAAATACAATGTTTGTAAATGCAAAGTGTGCCATGAAGCATTTTTTTCAAAATCGCATAAAAAGACTCAATTGGAGAATGAAGAAAGGGGCAAACGCGAAAATGCCGCCTTCAATGGCCTTGCAGATGGGGCAGGCGGCGCTGTCGTGCATGCGAAGCGTGTTGTAGAGCTGATGGCTGCGGATGTGGTGCAGGAAGGCCGGATTGTCGCCCACCTCTGCAGTGCTCATTACTCACTCTATCAAGCTTCAGTCGTACAACTTGGCTACAAAGTCATTGAACAGAACAGAAAAGTGGAAGGTGACGGTGATTGCGGCAGTCTAAAGGCCAACTCTGTGCTCGATGCTTGAGATCCTGGTGCAGACCGGCCAGTGGAATGGGGGCTGGGAAGTCGGGTGGCGGCGGAACCGGCTCATCTGGCATGATTGCGGCAGTCTAAAGGCCAACTCTGTGCTCGATGCTTGAGATCCTGGTGCAGACCGGCCAGTGGAATGGGGGCTGGGAAGTCGGGTGGCGGCGGAACCGGCTCATCTGGCATGATTGCGGCAGTCTAAAGGCCAACTCTGTGCTCGATGCTTGAGATCCTGGTGCAGACCGGCCAGTGGAATGGGGGCTGGGAAGTCGGGTGGCGGCGGAACCGGCTCATCTGGCATGATTGCGGCAGTCTAAAGGCCAACTCTGTGCTCGATGCTTGAGATCCTGGTGCAGACCGGCCAGTGGAATGGGGGCTGGGAAGTCGGGTGGCGGCGGAACCGGCTCATCTGGCATGATTGCGGCAGTCTAAAGGCCAACTCTGTGCTCGATGCTTGAGATCCTGGTGCAGACCGGCCAGTGGAATGGGGGCTGGGAAGTCGGGTGGCGGCGGAACCGGCTCATCTGGCATGATTGCGGCAGTCTAAAGGCCAACTCTGTGCTCGATGCTTGAGATCCTGGTGCAGACCGGCCAGTGGAATGGGGGCTGGGAAGTCGGGTGGCGGCGGAACCGGCTCATCTGGCATGATTGCGGCAGTCTAAAGGCCAACTCTGTGCTCGATGCTTGAGATCCTGGTGCAGACCGGCCAGTGGAATGGGGGCTGGGAAGTCGGGTGGCGGCGGAACCGGCTCATCTGGCATGATTGCGGCAGTCTAAAGGCCAACTCTGTGCTCGATGCTTGAGATCCTGGTGCAGACCGGCCAGTGGAATGGGGGCTGGGAAGTCGGGTGGCGGCGGAACCGGCTCATCTGGCATGATTGCGGCAGTCTAAAGGCCAACTCTGTGCTCGATGCTTGAGATCCTGGTGCAGACCGGCCAGTGGAATGGGGGCTGGGAAGTCGGGTGGCGGCGGAACCGGCTCATCTGGCATGATTGCGGCAGTCTAAAGGCCAACTCTGTGCTCGATGCTTGAGATCCTGGTGCAGACCGGCCAGTGGAATGGGGGCTGGGAAGTCGGGTGGCGGCGGAACCGGCTCATCTGGCATGATTGCGGCAGTCTAAAGGCCAACTCTGTGCTCGATGCTTGAGATCCTGGTGCAGACCGGCCAGTGGAATGGGGGCTGGGAAGTCGGGTGGCGGCGGAACCGGCTCATCTGGCATGATTGCGGCAGTCTAAAGGCCAACTCTGTGCTCGATGCTTGAGATCCTGGTGCAGACCGGCCAGTGGAATGGGGGCTGGGAAGTCGGGTGGCGGCGGAACCGGCTCATCTGGCATGATTGCGGCAGTCTAAAGGCCAACTCTGTGCTCGATGCTTGAGATCCTGGTGCAGACCGGCCAGTGGAATGGGGGCTGGGAAGTCGGGTGGCGGCGGAACCGGCTCATCTGGCATGATTGCGGCAGTCTAAAGGCCAACTCTGTGCTCGATGCTTGAGATCCTGGTGCAGACCGGCCAGTGGAATGGGGGCTGGGAAGTCGGGTGGCGGCGGAACCGGCTCATCTGGCATGATTGCGGCAGTCTAAAGGCCAACTCTGTGCTCGATGCTTGAGATCCTGGTGCAGACCGGCCAGTGGAATGGGGGCTGGGAAGTCGGGTGGCGGCGGAACCGGCTCATCTGGCATGATTGCGGCAGTCTAAAGGCCAACTCTGTGCTCGATGCTTGAGATCCTGGTGCAGACCGGCCAGTGGAATGGGGGCTGGGAAGTCGGGTGGCGGCGGAACCGGCTCATCTGGCATGATTGCGGCAGTCTAAAGGCCAACTCTGTGCTCGATGCTTGAGATCCTGGTGCAGACCGGCCAGTGGAATGGGGGCTGGGAAGTCGGGTGGCGGCGGAACCGGCTCATCTGGCATGATTGCGGCAGTCTAAAGGCCAACTCTGTGCTCGATGCTTGAGATCCTGGTGCAGACCGGCCAGTGGAATGGGGGCTGGGAAGTCGGGTGGCGGCGGAACCGGCTCATCTGGCATGATTGCGGCAGTCTAAAGGCCAACTCTGTGCTCGATGCTTGAGATCCTGGTGCAGACCGGCCAGTGGAATGGGGGCTGGGAAGTCGGGTGGCGGCGGAACCGGCTCATCTGGCATGATTGCGGCAGTCTAAAGGCCAACTCTGTGCTCGATGCTTGAGATCCTGGTGCAGACCGGCCAGTGGAATGGGGGCTGGGAAGTCGGGTGGCGGCGGAACCGGCTCATCTGGCATGATTGCGGCAGTCTAAAGGCCAACTCTGTGCTCGATGCTTGAGATCCTGGTGCAGACCGGCCAGTGGAATGGGGGCTGGGAAGTCGGGTGGCGGCGGAACCGGCTCATCTGGCATGATTGCGGCAGTCTAAAGGCCAACTCTGTGCTCGATGCTTGAGATCCTGGTGCAGACCGGCCAATGGAATGGGGGCTGGGAAGTCGGGTGGCGGCGGAACCGGCTCATCTGGCATGATTGCGGCAGTCTAAAGGCCAACTCTGTGCTCGATGCTTGAGATCCTGGTGCAGACCGGCCAGTGGAATGGGGGCTGGGAAGTCGGGTGGCGGCGGAACCGGCTCATCTGGCATGATTGCGGCAGTCTAAAGGCCAACTCTGTGCTCGATGCTTGAGATCCTGGTGCAGACCGGCCAGTGGAATGGGGGCTGGGAAGTCGGGTGGCGGCGGAACCGGCTCATCTGGCATGATTGCGGCAGTCTAAAGGCCAACTCTGTGCTCGATGCTTGAGATCCTGGTGCAGACCGGCCAGTGGAATGGGGGCTGGGAAGTCGGGTGGCGGCGGAACCGGCTCATCTGGCATGATTGCGGCAGTCTAAAGGCCAACTCTGTGCTCGATGCTTGAGATCCTGGTGCAGACCGGCCAGTGGAATGGGGGCTGGGAAGTCGGGTGGCGGCGGAACCGGCTCATCTGGCATGATTGCGGCAGTCTAAAGGCCAACTCTGTGCTCGATGCTTGAGATCCTGGTGCAGACCGGCCAGTGGAATGGGGGCTGGGAAGTCGGGTGGCGGCGGAACCGGCTCATCTGGCATGATTGCGGCAGTCTAAAGGCCAACTCTGTGCTCGATGCTTGAGATCCTGGTGCAGACCGGCCAGTGGAATGGGGGCTGGGAAGTCGGGTGGCGGCGGAACCGGCTCATCTGGCATGATTGCGGCAGTCTAAAGGCCAACTCTGTGCTCGATGCTTGAGATCCTGGTGCAGACCGGCCAATGGAATGGGGGCTGGGAAGTCGGGTGGCGGCGGAACCGGCTCATCTGGCATGATTGCGGCAGTCTAAAGGCCAACTCTGTGCTCGATGCTTGAGATCCTGGTGCAGACCGGCCAATGGAATGGGGGCTGGGAAGTCGGGTGGCGGCGGAACCGGCTCATCTGGCATGATGCGGAATTTGCGTCTGCAAAAGACTGGCATGGACAGCAAGGGCTGAAGCTGGTTGGAATAGGTAACCTGGCAGAAGAGTAGCGAGGCTCGTAGGAGGAGCGCCTCTCCCTAAGCGTCCTCTGATCGTAGTCCGGCGGCGGTTCGCTGCTCTGGCTCAGCTCATCCTCATTGTCCTCAATTTCATCATTTTCTCTTCACATCAAATTGTTGGTCAAAGCAGTTTTCGTTTAAGTTGCGTGAATAAGGCAATGTTTATTGAAAAATTGTGAAATTTTAGTCACCGCAGCACAATTTTAAAGGTTTAGAAAATTAGGGCAATTTTGAGTAAGTTTTAACCCAGTAATCAATGGGCGGTGAAGCGGGACGTCCGTTCCGATGGTTGGCTGCTTTGGAGGACTCGCGCATCTTTTTTTGCCGCAGCACAATTTCTCTCCCCGCTCTCTGATCAATGCACTACTCCAAAAAGCACTGGCTTATAAACTATGCATCGTGCATTGTACTGACTGAATAAATCCACGAAACAGTGAACCCCTCAAAATGTACCAATAGTATAAAATAGCCCACAAAAGCTTCACGACAGCCCATGGACACCAAGAACTGCATTTTGCCAGCAAAAGGCCCAGCAAACCCGGTGCAATCTCTGTCGCCCTTCTCATCCGACAGAGCCGGGGACACTGGAAAAAGCCGCTAAAACCATCGCCAGAGCGCCGCTGTGAGTCGCGTAATCGGATTGGACTGAATGCCTCTTCACCCCTGGCCCCTCCAAAGGCCCCCCTCCCATCAGCCCCACCTGGCCATCGCACCGCTGCCCAACAATCGGAAGGAAACAATGCCCCGCACTGCTTGGCAGCTGATCAGCCAGAGCACAAACAGCACCCAAAACCTCCCCAGTGTGCCAGCCTCAGCCCCTGCTAGTCTGCCTGGCAAACAAATGGCGCAGAGATGGCTGGAGAGAGATAAGGTCCCAACTGCCGCCTCAACACCACACCCTTTTAAGGTGCTCTGGTGGTTAGTGGTGGTGAAACTGGTGAAAGTGATGGCTGAGGTTGCGAAGAGGGGGAGGGCGTGAAACGGACAGGTGAGAGGGGCGCTCCAATGGGCCAATAAAAGCGAGGCGAGAGGGAAGGGAGGGGTGGAGGGAGGACAGGGAATAGAGGCGAAGTTGGGCAAAACGCGAACCGCGGCGGGTGGCCAAAAAAGGCCCTTAGAGACGGCCGCAGTCCGCGTAATAGGCGGGAACACCACCCCACCTCACTCTTGTCACACTCGGAAGACTTTGCTCGGGGCGAGACTCCGGACGTTTTTGAAGGGGGGCGCACTCCTTCACCTGCCTGCAGCGCTTGCGGTGGTGGCTGGAGGGGCGCTGGGAGAGAGACGCCTGTGTCCGGTTTCCTTGTTTGACTTTCCACCGCCGCCCCCCACCTGGGGGGACTTTGCAGCTTTTTGTTGAAAGGGCGGAGTGTCTTTGCCCTGGGCGGGGCACGTCCGCATTTCGCACGATCATCCTTTTCTGCTCTACCCCAAGCAAATTGCATAGGTCCAAGATGAACATAAGATTGGGAACAGATGGTGGAGTGATAATAGAGGAATAAAAGCATTTGAATTATGGATTTTTGTCTGCTGCATTGAATTACAGCAATATACAGCAGGTTATTAAAAATACAGCCTAACAAAACTTGTCCGCTAAAAAATTAAATTCCAATATCTGGGAAAATAGAAACTGATATACTAAAATGAAAATTGAAACATTTTTAGCACATTATTGGCATATTCAAAGTGAGTTTCTGTGCATCTGTTGGGGAAATATTCGTTAAGAGAGCTTTTCTGAGAACTCAAAAAGTCGGCTTGTCATCCATTTTTACCCCCATTTCTTATATGTTTTTTTTCAAAACTAGACACAATTTTAAGACTTTTGATGGAGTATGAGCCGTCAAAACTTGAAATTCAATTTTTGGCGAATTTTGGAATTTTGTATATTATTAATTTCATCATATTTCGCTCGCACGGCCCCAATTTCAGTTAAGGCATAGGCCAAAATTTAGCAAAAATAATTTATATTCAAATCGCTATTTTTTTGGCATAAAATAATTTATTTAGTTCGTATCCATCCCTCAGTTTCAGTAGTGTTTTCAAATTTTTTTATTGTATTAATGCCTCAAAACCAATATAGAGTTTTCCCTCTGTAAGACATATGGGCTGACTCCAAGAACCCCTCCCCCAAGACTTACACCCCTCCCACAAAGGGATACACCCCTCCCCCATGAATTACACCCCTCCCCCAAGAATTACACCCCTCCCCCAAGACTTACACCCCCCCCCCCCCAAGAGACAAGCCCCTACTTTTGGTAGGCATGTGCCCGCCATCTGATATAGACTAACTATGTTTCAAAAAGTTGGATTTAGTTGTTTAGAAAAAAAATCATTTAAATTTCGAGATATGTACAGAGAAGCATATTAAGCTAATAAAATTTTTTTCAATATGGTACCCTTTGGGGGGGTGTTATTCTTGGGGGAGGGGTGTAATTCATGGGGGGTGGGTGTAAGTTTGGGGGAGGGGTGTAAGTCTTGGGGGAGGGGTTCTTGGAGTCAGCCGACATAAGCAAAAATCCTACATCATATTTGAAGCAATATTACATACAATAAACCAAATAAAAAATCACTATAAAACAAATATAAAACAAGTATAATGGCGCAAAGCGCAATGGTGAGCGCGAAGTGCTTTGGATTAATGAAATAGTAAAGTACGGCATTCAGGATTGCGTGTTGGAAGCAGAGGCTAGTTTAATCGGAAGAGAGTAGAACATTGTGAGCATGATGCTTTTTGAATTATGCAAATCGGTCAAGTATTTGTTGAAATCTCAAAGTTGAACAAATGGGAAAATTTTTGACATGATTTTCAAAGTTGTCGCGCATAAAAAATGGAAATGATTCGTTTTTTGCGAGCAAATTACAATTTCATTTTCCAGGTAATCCATTTCCAGGTGCTTATCCATGCATTTGTCTGAGTCTCGTTTTTCCGAGCAAACCACCTCCTCGAGTCAACAAAAACAAGGCACCGAAATAGTAATTGAACAAAAAGGAAACCATCATCAACATCTACATCACACACAACTTCACCAAGGAAGAGAAAAGTCTCCTCTCTCATCAATCAATAAATGGAAGATTGCATGAGCTGTGAATTGCAGGAATGACTGGTGACCAATGGTGGACACAGAATGGGTGCGGTGGACTGGACGCTGCCCTCTTCAACAAGTTCTCAGTGCTGCGCAATCTGGCCCTCTCTCTCCTGTCCTTGTCAAGCTCTAGCTGTGATGCAGAACGGATGTTTTCTCGAATGGGGCTCCTTCTAAATGGTTTCCGCAATAGGCTGAATGTCAAGTCTGTGCAGAGAGACGTGATGTTTGCTGGCAATTCAATTCATTTCAGTCAGAACCTGGAAAACACTTGTAAATGGTTGAAATAAAATGGGGATTCACCCTACTTCGAAATAAAATGCCTGGATCGCCGATTTTTTCATTTGCTGATTGTGAGGGAAAGGTTTGAGTCCGCGGCTAAACCTGAGCACTTGGTTGCCTTGCCGCATGTCTCGCAATTTTCCTTCGTCCGATGCCTTTGCTGTTGGGTTTCCAGTTGATAAATACAGACTTAGAGCATCCAAGCTTCACCAAACACTGATCACTGCTTTGGGCCCGCTTTGTGGTAAAAAAAAACGGATGATAAAAGGGGGAAACTATGGCCCCTAAGCTTCGCTTAGCATGCAAGACTGCGCTCCTCGACCTTCGCGCCCATGACCTACGGCCTCCGGAGCTCTGTCTGCCCTGCCCTCCACGGCAGGCGTCCTTAGGCCACTCAAAAATCATCTTTATGTGCGCCCATGTACCAACTATGATTCATTCATGTCAGTATAGATGAATTCCATTTGTGGAAGAATGGTTGGTACCTCTGTAAGCATGCCAAACTATCACAACATTATCAGACAGTGTCAGAAACTGAGGCAACCCTTTACGCTTAAAAGCGATAATTGCTCAGTCACTTCAAATTTGTGAAAATAGTTGACACAGAGATAACGGAATTAAAATTAAAAATGTTGATCACAAAAATACTGCCAAAGTTTTTAAGGGGTATTCAAGTCGATATGTAGTACCCATCCATCATTTGTAACCGATGAATCTGTGGTGTATTGTAAATCAAAGTTTTCGATTTGAGCATTGATTTCATAGGTAGTTCCAGCTGCAATAGTGCCTGACAACCTGAAAATGAAAATATTTGACCAGCTTAGAATTCTAAAGCCAAAAAAGAAACGATTCAGATGTAGCTCCAGAATTAAAATTAACAAAATCATAGCCAGCTTCAGTATCAAATATAAGCACTGTAACAGTGTATGTGTATCCAGATGCAAATGTCCATTGGCAGTTCTACAACTCATTGAATTTACCAAAGCAAACCCACCACAGATTTGTTTAGTTGTACCAAGTTAGTGTCTGCTGGAGGAGCAGCAATTGTGATGGGTGCAGAGAGGGACAATGCTTCAGCTGGGCAGGTCCCATCGCCAGGCTGGAGGCTTGAGCTTGTTGTGGAAGATGCTGGTGGTTGCGTTAATAAAGGTGGTGGTGGTGAGGTTAGTGTTGATGAGTCTTGCAAGGCTATGTGTAGTACCCATCCATCCTTTGTAAATGATGAATCTGTGGTGTATTGTAAATCAAAGTTTTCGATTTGAGCATTGATTTCATAGGTAGTTCCAGCTGCAATAGTGCCTGACAACCTGAAAATGAAAATATTTGACCAGCTTAGAATTCTAAAGCCAAAAAAGAAACGATTCAGATGTAGCTCCAGAATTAAAATTAACAAAATCATAGCCAGCTTCAGTATCAAATATAAGCACTGTAACAGTGTATGTGTATCCAGATGCAAATGTCCATTGGCAGTTCTACAACTCATTGAATTTACCAAAGCAAACCCACCACAGATTTGTTTAGTTGTACCAAGTTAGTGTCTGCTGGAGGAGCAGCAATTGTGATGGGTGCAGAGAGGGACAATGCTTCAGCTGGGCAGGTCCCATCGCCAGGCTGGAGGCTTGAGCTTGTTGTGGAAGATGCTGGTGGTTGCGTTAATAAAGGTGGTGGTGGTGAGGTTAGTGTTGATGAGTCTTGCAAGGCTATGTGTAGTACCCATCCATCCTTTGTAAATGATGAATCTGTGGTGTATTGTAAATCGAAGTTTTCGATTTGAGCATTGATTTCATAGGTAGTTCCAGCTGCAATAGTGCCTGACAACCTGAAAATGAAAATATTTGACCAGCTTAGAATTCTAAAGCCAAAAAAGAAACGATTCAGATGTAGCTCCAGAATTAAAATTAACAAAATCATAGCCAGCTTCAGTATCAAATATAAGCACTGTAACAGTGTATGTGTATCCAGATGCAAATGTCCATTGGCAGTTCTACAACTCATTGAATTTACCAAAGCAAACCCACCACAGATTTGTTTAGTTGTACCAAGTTAGTGTCTGCTGGAGGAGCAGCAATTGTGATGGGTGCAGAGAGGGACAATGCTTCAGCTGGGCAGGTCCCATCGCCAGGCTGGAGGCTTGAGCTTGTTGTGGAAGATGCTGGTGGTTGCGTTAATAAAGGTGGTGGTGGTGAGGTTAGTGTTGATGAGTCTTGCAAGGCTATGTGTAGTACCCATCCATCCTTTGTAAATGATGAATCTGTGGTGTATTGTAAATCGAAGTTTTCGATTTGAGCATTGATTTCATAGGTAGTTCCAGCTGCAATAGTGCCTGACAACCTGAAAATGAAAATATTTGACCAGCTTAGAATTCTAAAGCCAAAAAAGAAACGATTCAGATGTAGCTCCAGAATTAAAATTAACAAAATCATAGCCAGCTTCAGTATCAAATATAAGCACTGTAACAGTGTATGTGTATCCAGATGCAAATGTCCATTGGCAGTTCTACAACTCATTGAATTTACCAAAGCAAACCCACCACAGATTTGTTTAGTTGTACCAAGTTAGTGTCTGCTGGAGGAGCAGCAATTGTGATGGGTGCAGAGAGGGACAATGCTTCAGCTGGGCAGGTCCCATCGCCAGGCTGGAGGCTTGAGCTTGTTGTGGAAGATGCTGGTGGTTGCGTTAATAAAGGTGGTGGTGGTGAGGTTAGTGTTGATGAGTCTTGCAAGGCTATGTGTAGTACCCATCCATCCTTTGTAAATGATGAATCTGTGGTGTATTGTAAATCGAAGTTTTCGATTTGAGCATTGATTTCATAGGTAGTTCCAGCTGCAATAGTGCCTGACAACCTGAAAATGAAAATATTTGACCAGCTTAGAATTCTAAAGCCAAAAAAGAAACGATTCAGATGTAGCTCCAGAATTAAAATTAACAAAATCATAGCCAGCTTCAGTATCAAATATAAGCACTGTAACAGTGTATGTGTATCCAGATGCAAATGTCCATTGGCAGTTCTACAACTCATTGAATTTACCAAAGCAAACCCACCACAGATTTGTTTAGTTGTACCAAGTTAGTGTCTGCTGGAGGAGCAGCAATTGTGATGGGTGCAGAGAGGGACAATGCTTCAGCTGGGCAGGTCCCATCGCCAGGCTGGAGGCTTGAGCTTGTTGTGGAAGATGCTGGTGGTTGCGTTAATAAAGGTGGTGGTGGTGAGGTTAGTGTTGATGAGTCTTGCAAGGCTATGTGTAGTACCCATCCATCCTTTGTAAATGATGAATCTGTGGTGTATTGTAAATCGAAGTTTTCGATTTGAGCATTGATTTCATAGGTAGTTCCAGCTGCAATAGTGCCTGACAACCTGAAAATGAAAATATTTGACCAGCTTAGAATTCTAAAGCCAAAAAAGAAACGATTCAGATGTAGCTCCAGAATTAAAATTAACAAAATCATAGCCAGCTTCAGTATCAAATATAAGCACTGTAACAGTGTATGTGTATCCAGATGCAAATGTCCATTGGCAGTTCTACAACTCATTGAATTTACCAAAGCAAACCCACCACAGATTTGTTTAGTTGTACCAAGTTAGTGTCTGCTGGAGGAGCAGCAATTGTGATGGGTGCAGAGAGGGACAATGCTTCAGCTGGGCAGGTCCCATCGCCAGGCTGGAGGCTTGAGCTTGTTGTGGAAGATGCTGGTGGTTGCGTTAATAAAGGTGGTGGTGGTGAGGTTAGTGTTGATGAGTCTTGCAAGGCTATGTGTAGTACCCATCCATCCTTTGTAAATGATGAATCTGTGGTGTATTGTAAATCGAAGTTTTCGATTTGAGCATTGATTTCATAGGTAGTTCCAGCTGCAATAGTGCCTGACAACCTGAAAATGAAAATATTTGACCAGCTTAGAATTCTAAAGCCAAAAAAGAAACGATTCAGATGTAGCTCCAGAATTAAAATTAACAAAATCATAGCCAGCTTCAGTATCAAATATAAGCACTGTAACAGTGTATGTGTATCCAGATGCAAATGTCCATTGGCAGTTCTACAACTCATTGAATTTACCAAAGCAAACCCACCACAGATTTGTTTAGTTGTACCAAGTTAGTGTCTGCTGGAGGAGCAGCAATTGTGATGGGTGCAGAGAGGGACAATGCTTCAGCTGGGCAGGTCCCATCGCCAGGCTGGAGGCTTGAGCTTGTTGTGGAAGATGCTGGTGGTTGCGTTAATAAAGGTGGTGGTGGTGAGGTTAGTGTTGATGAGTCTTGCAAGGCTATGTGTAGTACCCATCCATCCTTTGTAAATGATGAATCTGTGGTGTATTGTAAATCGAAGTTTTCGATTTGAGCATTGATTTCATAGGTAGTTCCAGCTGCAATAGTGCCTGACAACCTGAAAATGAAAATATTTGACCAGCTTAGAATTCTAAAGCCAAAAAAGAAACGATTCAGATGTAGCTCCAGAATTAAAATTAACAAAATCATAGCCAGCTTCAGTATCAAATATAAGCACTGTAACAGTGTATGTGTATCCAGATGCAAATGTCCATTGGCAGTTCTACAACTCATTGAATTTACCAAAGCAAACCCACCACAGATTTGTTTAGTTGTACCAAGTTAGTGTCTGCTGGAGGAGCAGCAATTGTGATGGGTGCAGAGAGGGACAATGCTTCAGCTGGGCAGGTCCCATCGCCAGGCTGGAGGCTTGAGCTTGTTGTGGAAGATGCTGGTGGTTGCGTTAATAAAGGTGGTGGTGGTGAGGTTAGTGTTGATGAGTCTTGCAAGGCTATGTGTAGTACCCATCCATCCTTTGTAAATGATGAATCTGTGGTGTATTGTAAATCGAAGTTTTCGATTTGAGCATTGATTTCATAGGTAGTTCCAGCTGCAATAGTGCCTGACAACCTGAAAATGAAAATATTTGACCAGCTTAGAATTCTAAAGCCAAAAAAGAAACGATTCAGATGTAGCTCCAGAATTAAAATTAACAAAATCATAGCCAGCTTCAGTATCAAATATAAGCACTGTAACAGTGTATGTGTATCCAGATGCAAATGTCCATTGGCAGTTCTACAACTCATTGAATTTACCAAAGCAAACCCACCACAGATTTGTTTAGTTGTACCAAGTTAGTGTCTGCTGGAGGAGCAGCAATTGTGATGGGTGCAGAGAGGGACAATGCTTCAGCTGGGCAGGTCCCATCGCCAGGCTGGAGGCTTGAGCTTGTTGTGGAAGATGCTGGTGGTTGCGTTAATAAAGGTGGTGGTGGTGAGGTTAGTGTTGATGAGTCTTGCAAGGCTATGTGTAGTACCCATCCATCCTTTGTAAATGATGAATCTGTGGTGTATTGTAAATCGAAGTTTTCGATTTGAGCATTGATTTCATAGGTAGTTCCAGCTGCAATAGTGCCTGACAACCTGAAAATGAAAATATTTGACCAGCTTAGAATTCTAAAGCCAAAAAAGAAACGATTCAGATGTAGCTCCAGAATTAAAATTAACAAAATCATAGCCAGCTTCAGTATCAAATATAAGCACTGTAACAGTGTATGTGTATCCAGATGCAAATGTCCATTGGCAGTTCTACAACTCATTGAATTTACCAAAGCAAACCCACCACAGATTTGTTTAGTTGTACCAAGTTAGTGTCTGCTGGAGGAGCAGCAATTGTGATGGGTGCAGAGAGGGACAATGCTTCAGCTGGGCAGGTCCCATCGCCAGGCTGGAGGCTTGAGCTTGTTGTGGAAGATGCTGGTGGTTGCGTTAATAAAGGTGGTGGTGGTGAGGTTAGTGTTGATGAGTCTTGCAAGGCTATGTGTAGTACCCATCCATCCTTTGTAAATGATGAATCTGTGGTGTATTGTAAATCGAAGTTTTCGATTTGAGCATTGATTTCATAGGTAGTTCCAGCTGCAATAGTGCCTGACAACCTGAAAATGAAAATATTTGACCAGCTTAGAATTCTAAAGCCAAAAAAGAAACGATTCAGATGTAGCTCCAGAATTAAAATTAACAAAATCATAGCCAGCTTCAGTATCAAATATAAGCACTGTAACAGTGTATGTGTATCCAGATGCAAATGTCCATTGGCAGTTCTACAACTCATTGAATTTACCAAAGCAAACCCACCACAGATTTGTTTAGTTGTACCAAGTTAGTGTCTGCTGGAGGAGCAGCAATTGTGATGGGTGCAGAGAGGGACAATGCTTCAGCTGGGCAGGTCCCATCGCCAGGCTGGAGGCTTGAGCTTGTTGTGGAAGATGCTGGTGGTTGCGTTAATAAAGGTGGTGGTGGTGAGGTTAGTGTTGATGAGTCTTGCAAGGCTATGTGTAGTACCCATCCATCCTTTGTAAATGATGAATCTGTGGTGTATTGTAAATCAAAGTTTTCGATTTGAGCATTGATTTCATAGGTAGTTCCAGCTGCAATAGTGCCTGACAACCTGAAAATGAAAATATTTGACAAGCTTAGAATTCTAAAGCCAAAAAAGAAACGATTCAGATGTAGCTCCAGAATTAAAATTAACAAAATCATAGCCAGCTTCAGTATCAAATATAAGCACTGTAACAGTGTATGTGTATCCAGATGCAAATGTCCATTGGCAGTTCTACAACTCATTGAATTTACCAAAGCAAACCCACCACAGATTTGTTTAGTTGTACCAAGTTAGTGTCTGCTGGAGGAGCAGCAATTGTGATGGGTGCAGAGAGGGACAATGCTTCAGCTGGGCAGGTCCCATCGCCAGGCTGGAGGCTTGAGCTTGTTGTGGAAGATGCTGGTGGTTGCGTTAATAAAGGTGGTGGTGGTGAGGTTAGTGTTGATGAGTCTTGCAAGGCTATGTGTAGTACCCATCCATCCTTTGTAAATGATGAATCTGTGGTGTATTGTAAATCGAAGTTTTCGATTTGAGCATTGATTTCATAGGTAGTTCCAGCTGCAATAGTGCCTGACAACCTGAAAATGAAAATATTTGACCAGCTTAGAATTCTAAAGCCAAAAAAGAAACGATTCAGATGTAGCTCCAGAATTAAAATTAACAAAATCATAGCCAGCTTCAGTATCAAATATAAGCACTGTAACAGTGTATGTGTATCCAGATGCAAATGTCCATTGGCAGTTCTACAACTCATTGAATTTACCAAAGCAAACCCAACACAGATTTGTTTAGTTGTACCAAGTTAGTGTCTGCTGGAGGAGCAGCAATTGTGATGGGTGCAGAGAGGGACAATGCTTCAGCTGGGCAGGTCCCATCGCCAGGCTGGATGCTTGAGCTTGTTGTGGAAGATGCTGGTGGTTGCGTTAATAAAGGTGGTGGTGGTGAGGTTAGTGTTGATGAGTCTTGCAAGGCTATGTGTAGTACCCATCCATCCTTTGTAAATGATGAATCTGTGGTGTATTGTAAATCGAAGTTTTCGATTTGAGCATTAATGTCATAGGTAGTTCCAGCTGCAATAGTGCCTGACAACCTGAAAATGAAAATATTTGACCAGCTTAGAATTCTAAAGCCAAAAAAGAAACGATTCAGATGTAGCTCCAGAATTAAAATTAACAAAATCATAGCCAGCTTCAGTATCAAATATAAGCACTGTAACAGTGTATGTGTATCCAGATGCAAATGTCCATTGGCAGTTCTACAACTCATTGAATTTACCAAAGCAAACCCACCACAGATTTGTTTAGTTGTACCAAGTTAGTGTCTGCTGGAGGAGCAGCAATTGTGATGGGTGCAGAGAGGGACAATGCTTCAGCTGGGCAGGTCCCATCGCCAGGCTGGAGGCTTGAGCTTGTTGTGGAAGATGCTGGTGGTTGCGTTAATAAAGGTGGTGGTGGTGAGGTTAGTGTTGATGAGTCTTGCAAGGCTATGTGTAGTACCCATCCATCCTTTGTAAATGATGAATCTGTGGTGTATTGTAAATCGAAGTTTTCGATTTGAGCATTGATGTCATAGGTAGTTCCAGCTGCAATAGTGCCTGACAACCTGAAAATGAAAATATTTGACCAGCTTAGAATTCTAAAGCCAAAAAAGAAACGATTCAGATGTAGCTCCAGAATTAAAATTAACAAAATCATAGCCAGATTCAGTATCAAATATAAGCATTGTAACAGTGTATGTGTATCCAGATGCAAATGTCCATTGGCAGTTCTACAACTCATTGAATTTACCAAAGCAAACCCACCACAGATTTGTTTAGTTGTACCAAGTTAGTGTCTGCTGGAGGAGCAGCAATTGTAATGGGTGCAGAGAGGGACAATGCTTCAGCTGGGCAGGTCCCATCGCCAGGCTGGAGGCTTGAGCTTGTTGTGGAAGATGCTGGTGGTTGCGTTAATAAAGGTGGTGGTGGTGAGGTTAGTGTTGATGAGTCTTGCAAGGCTATGTGTAGTACCCATCCATCCTTTGTAAATGATGAATCTGTGGTGTATTGTAAATCGAAGTTTTCGATTTGAGCATTGATTTCATAGGTAGTTCCAGCTGCAATAGTGCCTGACAACCTGAAAATGAAAATATTTGACCAGCTTAGAATTCTAAAGCCAAAAAAGAAACGATTCAGATGTAGCTCCAGAATTAAAATTAACAAAATCATAGCCAGCTTCAGTATCAAATATAAGCACTGTAACAGTGTATGTGTATCCAGATGCAAATGTCCATTGGCAGTTCTACAACTCATTGAATTTACCAAAGCAAACCCACCACAGATTTGTTTAGTTGTACCAAGTTAGTGTCTGCTGGAGGAGCAGCAATTGTAATGGGTGCAGAGAGGGACAATGCTTCAGCTGGGCAGGTCCCATCGCCAGGCTGGAGGCTTGAGCTTGTTGTGGAAGATGCTGGTGGTTGCGTTAATAAAGGTGGTGGTGGTGAGGTTAGTGTTGATGAGTCTTGCAAGGCTATGTGTAGTACCCATCCATCCTTTGTAAATGATGAATCTGTGGTGTATTGTAAATCGAAGTTTTCGATTTGAGCATTGATTTCATAGGTAGTTCCAGCTGCAATAGTGCCTGACAACCTGAAAATGAAAATATTTGACCAGCTTAGAATTCTAAAGCCAAAAAAGAAACGATTCAGATGTAGCTCCAGAATTAAAATTAACAAAATCATAGCCAGCTTCAGTATCAAATATAAGCACTGTAACAGTGTATGTGTATCCAGATGCAAATGTCCATTGGCAGTTCTACAACTCATTGAATTTACCAAAGCAAACCCACCACAGATTTGTTTAGTTGTACCAAGTTAGTGTCTGCTGGAGGAGCAGCAATTGTAATGGGTGCAGAGAGGGACAATGCTTCAGCTGGGCAGGTCCCATCGCCAGGCTGGAGGCTTGAGCTTGTTGTGGAAGATGCTGGTGGTTGCGTTAATAAAGGTGGTGGTGGTGAGGTTAGTGTTGATGAGTCTTGCAAGGCTATGTGTAGTACCCATCCATCCTTTGTAAATGATGAATCTGTGGTGTATTGTAAATCGAAGTTTTCGATTTGAGCATTGATTTCATAGGTAGTTCCAGCTGCAATAGTGCCTGACAACCTGAAAATGAAAATATTTGACCAGCTTAGAATTCTAAAGCCAAAAAAGAAACGATTCAGATGTAGCTCCAGAATTAAAATTAACAAAATCATAGCCAGCTTCAGTATCAAATATAAGCACTGTAACAGTGTATGTGTATCCAGATGCAAATGTCCATTGGCAGTTCTACAACTCATTGAATTTACCAAAGCAAACCCACCACAGATTTGTTTATTTGTACCAAGTTAGTGTCTGCTGGAGGAGCAGCAATTGTAATGGGTGCAGAGAGGGACAATGCTTCAGCTGGGCAGGTCCCATCGCCAGGCTGGAGGCTTGAGCTTGTTGTGGAAGATGCTGGTGGTTGCGTTAATAAAGGTGGTGGTGGTGAGGTTAGTGTTGATGAGTCTTGCAAGGCTATGTGTAGTACCCATCCATCCTTTGTAAATGATGAATCTGTGGTGTATTGTAAATCGAAGTTTTCGATTTGAGCATTGATTTCATAGGTAGTTCCAGCTGCAATAGTGCCTGACAACCTGAAAATGAAAATATTTGACCAGCTTAGAATTCTAAAGCCAAAAAAGAAACGATTCAGATGTAGCTCCAGAATTAAAATTAACAAAATCATAGCCAGCTTCAGTATCAAATATAAGCACTGTAACAGTGTATGTGTATCCAGATGCAAATGTCCATTGGCAGTTCTACAACTCATTGAATTTACCAAAGCAAACCCACCACAGATTTGTTTAGTTGTACCAAGTTAGTGTCTGCTGGAGGAGCAGCAATTGTGATGGGTGCAGAGAGGGACAATGCTTCAGCTGGGCAGGTCCCATCGCCAGGCTGGAGGCTTGAGCTTGTTGTGGAAGATGCTGGTGGTTGCGTTAATAAAGGTGGTGGTGGTGAGGTTAGTGTTGATGAGTCTTGCAAGGCTATGTGTAGTACCCATCCATCCTTTGTAAATGATGAATCTGTGGTGTATTGTAAATCGAAATTTTCGATTTGAGCATTGATTTCATAGGTAGTTCCAGCTGCAATAGTGCCTGACAACCTGAAAATGAAAATATTTGACCAGCTTAAAATTCTATAGCTAAAAAAGGAACGATTCAGATGTAGCTCCAGAATTAAAATTAACAAAATCATAGCCAGCTTCAGTATCAAATATAAGCACTGTAACAGTGTATGTGTATCCAGATGCAAATGTCCATTGGCAGTTCTACAACTCATTGAATTTACCAAAGCAAACCCACCACAGATTTGTTTAGTTGTACCAAGTTAGTGTCTGCTGGAGGAGCAGCAATTGTGATGGGTGCAGAGAGGGACAATGCTTCAGCTGGGCAGGTCCCATCGCCAGGCTGGAGGCTTGAGCTTGTTGTGGAAGATGCTGGTGGTTGCGTTGATAAAGGTGGTTGTGGTGAGGTTAGTGTTGATGAGTCTTGCAAGGCTATGTGTAGTACCCATCCATCATTTGTAACCGATGAATCTGTGGTGTATGTTAGTTGGAAGTTGTTGCTTTGGGCATTAACTTCATAGATAGTTCCTGCTTCAATAAAGCCTGACAGCCTAAAATAAAACATATTACCAGTTAAAAGTGCTGAAGACGAAAATAAACCTTTCAATTGTAGCTCCTGATTGCAAATTAACAAAATCATAGCCAGCTTCAGTATCAAATATAAGCACTGTAACAGTGTATGTGTGTCCAGATGCAAATGTCCATTGACAGTCCTACAACTCATTCAGTTCATCAAATCAAACAAACATCAGTTTAGTTTAACCAGGTTGGTATCTGCTGGAGGAGCAGCAATTGTGATGGGTGCAGAAAGGGACAATGTTTCAGCTGGGCAGGTCCCATCGCCAGGCTGGAGGTTGGAGCCTGTTGCAGAAGGTGCTGTTGTTGGTGTTGTTAAAGGTGGTGACGTTGCTGCTGCTGAGTCTTGCAAGGCTATTTGTAGTACCCATCCATCATTTGTAATTGAAGAATCTGTGGTGTATGTTAGTTGGAAGTTGTTGCTTTGGGCATTAACTTCATAGATAGTTCCTGCTTCAATAGAGCCTGACAGCCTGAAATGAAACATATTACCAGTTAAAAGTGCTGAAGCCAAAAATAAACATTTCAATTGTAGCTCCTGATTGCAAATTAACAAAATCATAGTTAGCTTCAGTATCAAATATAAGCACTGTAACAGTGTATGTGTGTCCAGATGCAAATGTCCATTGACAGTCCTACAACTCATTCAGTTCATCAAATCAAACAAACATCAGTTTAGTTTAACCAGGTTGGTATCTGCTGGAGGAGCAGCAATTGTGATGGGTGCAGAAAGGGACAATGTTTCAGCTGGGCAGGTCCCATCGCCAGGCAGGAGGTTGGAGCCTGTTGCAGAAGGTGCTGTTGTTGGTGTTGTTAAAGGTGGTGACGTTGCTGCTGCTGAGTCTTGCAAGGCTATTTGTAGTACCCATCCATCATTTGTAATTGAAGAATCTGTGGTGTATGTTAGTTGGAAGTTGTTGCTTTGGGCATTAACTTCATAGATAGTTCCTGCTTCAATAGAGCCTGACAGCCTGAAATGAAACATATTACCAGTTAAAAGTGCTGAAGGCAAAAATAAACCTTTCAATTGTAGCTCCTGATTGCAAATTAACAAAATCATAGCCAGCTTCAGTATCAAATATAAGCACTGTAACAGTGTATGTGTGTCCAGATGCAAATGTCCATTGACAGTCCTACAACTCATTCAGTTCATCAAATCAAACAAACATCAGTTTAGTTTAACCAGGTTGGTATCTGCTGGAGGAGCAGCAATTGTGATGGGTGCAGAAAGGGACAATGTTTCAGCTGGGCAGGTCCCATCGCCAGGCTGGAGGTTGGAGCCTGTTGCAGAAGGTGCTGTTGTTGGTGTTGTTAAAGGTGGTGACGTTGCTGCTGCTGAGTCTTGCAAGGCTATTTGTAGTACCCATCCATCATTTGTAAGTGATGCATCTGTGGTGTATATTAATTGGAAGTTGTTGCTTTGGGCATTAACTTCATAGGTAGTTCCTGCTGCAATAGAGCCTGACAGCCTAAAATGAAACATACTACCTGTTAAAAGTGCTGAAGCCAAAAATAAACATTTCAATTGTAGCTCCTGATTGCAAATTAACAAAATCATAGTTAGCTTCAGTATCAAATATAAGCACTGTAACAGTGTATGTGTGTCCAGATGCAAATGTCCATTGACAGTCCTACAACTTATTCAGTTCATCAAACCAAACAAACATCAGTTTAGTTTAACCAGGTTGGTATCTGCTGGAGGAGCAGCAATTGTGATGGGGGCAGAGAGGGGCAATGCTTCAGCTGGACAGGCCCCATCGCCAGGCTGGAGGTTGGGCTGGTCGGGACTAGATGTTGATTGCTGCGCTAGTTGCGTTGTCGCTATTTGAGAAAACGTTGAAGACGTAGTTCCATTTCCGATTTTGTTTTTACTGGTTTTCTCATCCTGATAATTAGTTTTAGAATACTGCTAAACATATCTTGTATCTTTGGCAAGCCAAAGTGAAGCTCTTTTCTCTCTAACTTGAAACAAGTATATGGCGCAGAGCGCAATAGGTGACCGCGGAGCTCTCAACATACCCCATTTTTCAACCTTTCTACCTAAAAAAGTTATGTTTCAAATGCTCCGGGACTTGTCAAACCTCTCCAGATCTTCCTCAAATTTTATTTTATTTCAGGAAAAAAATAAGTTTGTCAATATCCGTTGAGAATTGAGCCTTTTACAGCATACCCAAATTTTCGACATTTCTACCCAAAAAAGTAATGTTTCAAATGCTCGGAAACCAGTTCCACCCCTCCATATCTTCCTAAAATCTCATTACCTTTCAGGAAAAAAAAAGTTTGTCCAAATCCGTTGAGAATTGAGCCTTTTACAGCATACCCAAATTTTCAAACTTTCTACCCAAAAAAGTAATGTTTCAAATGCTCGGAAACCGGTTCCACCCCCCAGATCTTCCTAAAATCTCATTACCTTTCAGGAAAAAAAAAGTTTGTCCAAATCCATTGAGAATTGAGCCTTTTACAGCATACCCAAATTTTCAAACTTTCTACCCAAAAAAGTAATGTTTCAAATGCTCGGAAACCGGTTCCACCCCTCCAGATCTTCCTAAAATTTTATAACCTTTCAGGAAAAAAAAAGTTTGTCCCAATCCGTTGAGAATTGAGCCTTTTACAGCATACCCAAATTTTCAAACTTTCTACCCAAAAAAGTAATGTTTCAAATGCTCGGAAACCGGTTCCACCCCTCCAGATCTTCCTAAAATCTCATTACCTTTCAGGAAAAAAAAAGTTTGTCCAAATCCGTTGAGAATTCGCCCGTTCCCAGCATTTCCAGACATACATATATATATATATATATATATATATATATATGTATGAGGACAAAAGTTGAGTAACCTCTATAGACCGCGGAGCGGCCCTTCGGGCCGCTCCGCGGTCAAAAATTCCAGCAAAAAGTCAATAACATAACACTAGTATTAGCGGAATCTGCTGCGCCCACTGCATTTTGGCACGCATTTGGAATAATGCCCATTTTCTGTATGCCCTAGATGTATATCTGGTAGCATTGGCAAGCCTAAACTGTGTCTCTTTTCTCCCACAAACTTGATTTCACCGAGTTCAAAATCATAGAAATACATCTACTGCTTGTGGAATCTGCTTCTTGGACAATTCCATTTTGTTTAGCGCGCATTCCAGTGATTCTTTGCAGTGCGCGCTAAAACAGAATGCAGGTGGCTCAGTAAATTCCACAAGCAGTAGATATATTTCATTGACTTTGAACTCAGGGCAATCGAATTTGTGGGAAAAGGAGTTCCATGGTGGCTTGCCGAAGGTACAAGGTATTTCATCCACTTTTTAGATAAAAACTTAAGACTTGGGTCAAAGGAGGGGTGGGGAGGAAAGGGGGCGCCGGACATATCACGTCTGCCCAAGGGAAAATTGATCTGAAAATTTAAAATTTTTCGCAAACTTCTAGCATAATTTTGAGTTTTTGTTGTCCATTTTGAGTCCTTCTTTTTTATATCTTGTAGTACTGTACATTTTGTTAGAATTTTTTGCTAACTTAGCTTACAGTGTCTTTTTAATTAGAGTTTTGTTGTCCAGTATTTAAAATTCTAAGAAAATCAAAATTCCAAAAATTTCAGAAATGTTTCGCCCCCCTCTGCATCCGATCCGGATGTGCCTTCCCCCCCCCCCCCCTCTGCATCTGGAGTGCCCTCCACAGCCAGATTTGCCCACCCTCTCCACATTCCTTGTAAAAGACGGAGAGTTGCTGCTGCTGCCTTCGCCCAAAGCTCTGTCGTCAAGCCCCAGCTCATGTCTCGGTAATTCTTGTTATGTTTCCATTTCATACGTCTTCAAAGTGTAGCCACTGACAGGTATCTGGCAGCCTTCATCCCCAATGCCAGCCCGCTTGCTGCCTTCCATCCCAGATTAGAAGTAGGAGCCAGGATCGAAGAGGGAGCTCCAGCTTTCATCCATGCGCCATGACAGTGGTTGACTGAGATATTTTCAACTCTGCTTTGCTACAGACAGATCATTTGAAGGAGTGGGAGACGCTGGTGGCACAAGCTGCCTGTGTTGCACTAGCCTTTGCCAGAAAGGACGAAGCAATGTTTGTGGAGCAGCGAGAAGAACCAAAGTCAGAGGGTGAATGCTGGGCATCAGAAGACGACTACTTCCCCCTCTGGCCACTCATCTGAAGTTGCCCACAGTACCGCCTCCCTGGAGGATTGGAGGTGGGGGAGAAGAAGCCATGATGGCCACCGGTAAAACGCTGTCACCGGCAATAATTACCGGTTTACCGTTAACGGTAAGGTTTTTTTTCTTTTACCGTTTTCCGGTTTTTTACGGGAGCAATTTTGGCATATACGGTAGCAACCGGTAATAAATAACCGGTAGCACCGGTAATCTTTACCGTTGGCGCCTCTATTATTTACTCATTTTACTAACTAAAACACTATAAAAACAAAAAAAAATAAAAAAAAAAATTTTATTTAAAAAAAATTTTTTTTTTAAAAATTTTTAAAATTTTTTGAAATTTTTTTTTTGAAATTTTGAAATTTTTTGAAAAATTTTTGGCAGATGGAGCTCAGAACTCAGTAACATGCACAAAAACACTATACAAACAAAGAAACATAACAAAAATGATGAAAGAAATGAGAAAAACCAAGAAAAATCATGTTTTTTGAAGATTTTCAAAAAAAAGCTAAAATAACCGATACCGGTAATTACCACACCGGTAATCGCGTTTGAAAATTACCGATTACCGGGTGTTACCGGTGCAGCCTAACCCCTTACCGGTGGCCATCATGGAGAAGAAGTGGAACTGTTTCAATACCAGCAACTTTCACCCCATCCTTAGCCATGGCCTCCTCTTCTACCTCTGCCAGCACGGCCACTGCTATGGCTACAATTTCCTGCTGGGTGGTGAATCTCCAGCCTACATCTTCCGCACCATCTACACTCGCTTTGCCATCCCGCCAAAAGTAATCTGTTATGATTTTGGCTGTTCTCTGGCCACGTACTGCTTGACGTGGGAAGCTCTATACTTCAGCCACACCCAGTTTCCAGTCGATGCTTTCCACCAGAGCAACCACAAAGCCTACAGTCGTGCATTCTTTGCCACCCCATACAAAGAAGACCCCTACCTCAAGAATTTCAAAGAACAACTCTTGCGAACAATTCTACTCCAGAATTGCCCCCTTGCGACGTACCCTCTCCTACATGCTCAGGAACAACTTCCACAAGCTTTTTGTGAACATGCCAAACTTTTCTTTCTCAGTAGTTGTGTATGTTTGCTATTTTATCACTCTTCATTGGGCTGGCGCGAACGGAGCTTTAGCGGAGTGTCAGCGCCCAGCCCCTCTTTTCGACCCAGGTGTACGTTTTCGGGGTTATTGCTAGATCTTAATTTTGATAAGGCTCTAGCTCATGACAGGAAGGTTCAATCGTTCTAATTCTTGTTGCATTGGAAAGAGCATCTGCAAATTGTCCAAAACTCGCGAGGAATTGTCAGAAAACGGCAGAATTCTAGAGAAAATCGCTGAAAACCATTTGTCCGAACTCCTTCTTCTTCTTCTTCTTCTTCTCTTCCTCCTCCACATCTATTCAATGGACGATAGTAGGTATTAAATTGGGCAACAGTAACGGGTAAGCAAAGACATGTGTATTTAATTAATATAGTCCAATTGGATAAACAAAGCATGCGGCTGTATGGTCAAGTGGTTTGTTCGCCTGATGAGGATTTGTGAGGGCTGGGTTCGAATCCTCCTCATTGTAAATATTTTTTTTATGTATAAAAAGTGGGAGAAATATCTGATACCATCGGCAAGCCTAAATTGAATCTCTTTTCTCCCAACAAGGTAATATAGGCTGTCGCCAATAGATGCGCGGCCTTGAAAATTAGCAGGTTGCCCCGTTTCATTAAGCCCTATTGTTAACTAATATTTCTATTTTTATTATTGACTAAATGATGTCAATCCATCCTTGTTTCATCCTTTATAAAAAAATGATTTCTGAGGTGTTCGTATATAATAATTATACTATTAATAAAATAAAATTCACTTTTCGAAAAATTTTCGAATTTTGAGGCCCCAATTTTCGAGGTTTTTTGACCATAAATCTGGAACAAATTAAAATGGCGCCAAGCGCACAAAAACGTCCCGAGCCACCACCTAGACGGACCTCCATGCAAAATTTCAGCCAATTTCATTTAAAAACCGAGGAGTACGGGCTCCGGAACCACAAATATATATATATATGCGGACAGACGGACGAAAAATGGGGTAACTGTTAAAGCGGGCCTTGGCCGCCCGCCGCTATGGGCAGGGCGCCAGAGCTTCTACGGCCTCCGGGCATGGTCGCTACGGCCCCTACGCTTCGCCTAGCATGCTTCGCATGCTAGGCTACGCTCCGGGGCCTTCGCGCCCATGCCCTACGGCCTCCGGAGCTCTGACTGCCCTGCCCTTCGCGGCAGACGGCCTGCGGCCGCGCAAAAATTCAATTACCCTGAGTTCAAAGTCAAAGAAATACATCTACTACTAATGGAATCTGCTGAGCCACCTGCATTTTGTTTTTGCGCGCAATGGAAAGAGCCTCTGAACTGCGCGCTAAAACAAAATGCAAATGTCTTAGAAGCTGATTCCACTAGTACCGTGGGGGGGTGATTTATGCGTACACCTAATTCAATCAACTACAACTCAAGAACTACTCAATATTTTTTGACGAAAATTTATCACAAGTTGCCCCTATATGTCCACTACATTGTGTTAAGTTTGTGTGCGAAACGGATTCATGGTCGTCTGTTTATGACAATTTTTCTAACATGAGTCCTTTTACTGCTGTCCACTTTGCAGAACAAAACTTTTACGGGAATATATTTAAATATATTCATGATTTTGACTATCCCTCCATCTTAAAGCATCAAAAACATTGCCAAAACGTTTTTGGCGTTATTTGTTTGATATAGGTGGTGATATTTCCTTTTAATTAGAAAAAAATCAATTTTTTAGGTCAAGATTAATCATTGTGGGTAATGCTGTGCAGTACGATGACTCAAGTTAGCAAAAATGTCATAAATCAACGACATTGAATCCGTTTGGCACAAAAATTTAACACAATGTAGTGGACATATAGGATCAACTTGTGATAAATTTTCGTCAAAAAATATTGAGTAGCTCTTGAGTTATAATTGATTGAATTAGGTGTACGCATAAATCACCCCCCCCCACGGTAGTAGATGTATTTCTTTGACTTTGAACTCAGGGTAATCGAATTTTTGGGAGAAAAGAGATTCAATTTAGGCTTGCCGATGGTACCAGATATATTAGTACTCAAATCAGTCATATCGACATTATTTGAGGTTACTCCGCATAGATATTGCGAAACGAGCCAAATCTAGATGTAGGACGGACCTCTTGGTGTGGATGGGGGGCGGGGGCAAATCTGGATGTGGAGGGGGCACATCCGGAGGTAGAGGGGGGCACATCCGGGTGCAGTACAATGATTGGAGTTTCACCTCACCGGGGTGAAAAGTGAATTGGAATAAAAAGCAATGTTACCTAACGCCTAACAGTGCATAGCCTGCAGTGCACAACATACCTAGGCACCCCCTCCCTTACGTGGTACGTCTGTCGGCGGGCGGGGGGCCGGGGGTGCGGGGGCGCTTTAGGGGGCGGGGGGAGCGAGGGTCTCAGGGGAAGGGACGTATCTCTGTCTTGGATAAAGGAGCAAAAAATAGGTATATAACTACAAAATAATGTGAATATAATTACTTATGATGGAGAGAGGGTCTCTACTCCTCCTCAGCTCTGATGCGCATTGATGGTTAGTTTTCTTCTCCTCTTTTTTCTCAAGCATAAACGTCTAGAGAGAGTGAATGATTGCAGGAGGTGCGAAAGCGGGGAGGCGGGCGCTGGAATGGATGAGGCTGACAAGGGGTAGGGGGTGAAGTCGAAGCGAAAGATACCATATACAAAACGCGCCGTTTCCCTCAACAGAATACTCGGGGCCTTACTTTTTGGCCAAAAAGAAAGAAAATGAATCACACTCCAAACCTCAACAAAGCAGGAAGGAGTTGAAACAGAAGGGGCTAAAGCTACACAAGCTAGGCAGAGTCTCAAAGAAAGAGAAAGGAGCATAAGTGAGCTGGGGCAGTTGGAGACAAGAAGGAAGCTCAACAAAATATGCTACTGAGAGAGAAGTGAGCGGCGATAGGCACGCAGGCCTTGCGCTGTGAGAGGAAAGAAAGGGGGAGTTGGAGGGGCAGGGGCTGGCTTGTCCTCATCCTCCGTCCGCTCCACCGCTCCCTCCCCACCGTCCCGCTCGTCGACCGCACTGCCCTCCTTCTCCACCTCCGCGGGGTCGCTCGGGTAGTCGGACTTGTCCTTGGGGCAGAGGCTGGAGAGCAGGTCAAGCTCCAGGGGCACGAGATGGCTGACGGAACGGGTGCTGCTGTAGCCAGAGGTGTCGGTGACCTCGACGTAGCGGAGGACGTTGTCAGGGCCGGGGAGGAGCTTGTCCACCTTGACAAGCTTCCAGTTGGCTCGCTTGCTCTTCTCCACCAGGAGGCAGACAGCTCCCAGCTCCAGCTCCACCGGCTGGCCTTGGCGAAGTTGATGGAGGTGTTGCTGGCGGAGATGAGCCTTGTACTCAGTGCTCCAGCGACGCCAGAATGCATCCACGAGCTCTTGGCGATGCTGAACTTGGAGGCGCAGGAGTCAGGCGGGACGAGAGCTGGGCAATGGAAGCGAATCTGGCAGAAGGGGTGCTTGAAGCTGGACATGAGGTGAGAGTAGGTGGGCTGGGGTGAGAGGGAGAAGGTCTTGAGGGTTGTCGGTGAGGCTGGTGAGGGGGCGCTGGTTGAGCACGGCCTCGATGAGGCAGAGGACGGTGCCGAGCTCAAAGTCGCTGACCTTCTGAGAGCCCAGCGCGGCTCGCAGCGGTCCCTTGACCAGATCTACCATCTTCTCCACACCTCCTTGCCGCCATGGAGCTCGAACAGAGCCGAAAGAGAGTCGGAGAGAGATGTAGGAGGGGAAGGCGGAGGTGAGGTTGGCAAAGCCCTTGAAGGCAGTGGTGCAGTCCAGGTACACAGTGCCGGCTGTGAGTCTGCGTCTGGCCCACATCCTCTGGAAGGCGCTAACAATGGCCGCCGTGCTGTAGTTCTCTAGCACCTCCAGGTGGAGGCCTCGCGAGATGCAGCAGCTAAACACCGCCACCCACCTCTTCTGATAGTGTCGGCGAGAGTAGTTGTAGACGTAGAGGGGGCCCAGCTGATCGAGTAGAAGGTGGTGAAAGGGGGGAAGATGAGGTTGCAGTCGCTGTCGGGGAAGGAGTCCGGGCGGAGGCCGGGGGAGAGGACGTCGGGCAGCCCGCACGCAAACCCCACAGCCTCGCAGTGCTCGCTTCACCCCTGGCAGTCCATGCGTGGGCCAATGTCGGAGACGAACTTGGGCCAGCACTTAAGCCGGGCCAGCATGGAGTAGTTGCCGATGGGCCTGGAGAGCAAGAAGAAGGGCCAGGTGGCAGGAGCCAGGCAAGAGCACCGGAGACTCCTCCGCCATCCGTGTCCCCACGCGAAGCACGCCGTCCTCGGAGAGGAAGACGGAGAGCTGCTTGCAGATCTTCTCCTTGGAGAAGCCCTTCTGTTGCAGGTCGGAGTAGAGGGTAGGGTAGTAGCGGAGCTGGGTCTGGCGGGTAAGCATGTGCAGGGCCTCGGTCTTCTCCGCGTAGGTGATCCCTTCTCCTTGGGCTCGCCTCTGGTGGCGAAGGAAGCGAAGGGGTAGGGCGTAGGTGCAGAGGACGTTGTCAAGGTCGTTGGAGGAGTCCAGGATCCGATCGATGACGCTCCAATCCTGCTCGCGGCCCGTCCCAATTGCTCCCAACGCCTCTGCCGCTGGCTTCTTCTGCTTCTTCTCCCCCAGTCGGCTCTCCTCCTCCTCCGGAGTGAAGGAAGGCGGAGTCCAGGCCGGCCACTGTGCGAAAGGCAGGCGAAGGAAGTCGGGTCCAGTGTAGTAGTTGGACTGGATCAGAGAAGAGAGGGCCTTGGGCTTAGTGAGGATGTCGGCGGCGTTGTCCACGGTGGGGACGAAGCATCGCTCATAGCCTTGGAAGCTCTGGGTCAGCTCCTCCACCTCCAGCGCTCGCCTCGCCTTGTATCGACGGAGTCCTACTGGGCGCTGTAGCCAGTAGAGGACCACCTGAGAGTCAATGTAGTGGATGAGGCAATTGAAGCGGATGAAGGGGCCGAGTTGGTGGAGGGCAAAGCGTAGGAAGCGCGTAGCGATGACAGCTGCCCACATCTCGATGCGGGGGATGGTGACGAGGAGGCTCTTGCGGGAGGAGGGGACGAGCTTGGACTTGGCCGCCAGGAAGACAGCCTGTCCCGCCTGGACCACGTAGGCCACGGATCCGTAGGCACCGCCACCACCGTCACTGAAGATGATGAGGTCGGTGGGCTGGTCGGGGTCGGAGACAAGCTTGCGCGGCAGCTTCACGTCGTCCAGCTGGCTCAGCTCCTGCTCTAGTCGCTGCCAGCCTTCCTCCACTCCCTTCCCCACCCACTCTTCCCACCCCAGCCCAGAGGGCACTCCTGTGTGGAACAGGAGGCGAGCTTGGAGTAGGAAAGGGGCGAGGAGACCGTAGGGATCGTAGAAGCGAGAGATGGCGGAGAGGAAAGCTTGCTTGGTGAAGGGGCCGGTGAGATTGTCGAAGACGGGCTTGAGGGGGCTGACGAAGTCGCCGCTGACGTCCCACTCCACGCCCAGGTTGCGGATCACCTGCTTCAGCTGTAGGTCCGGCTCCGGCACTCCCTCCAGCACCTCTGGCACGTCCGAAGAGAACTGGCGCAGATGGAGCTTGGCGGAAGCAAAGAGGGCGATGAGGCCGGAGATGATGCGCTTGGCGTCCTTGGGATCGGAGAAGGGGAAGACGCCGTTGTCGACGTAGAAGCTGTCGGCGAGGGTGCGGAGCTCCTCGGGGCACAGTCCATGGCCAGCTCCAGACTCGGCCGCATCGTTGCCCAGGCGCTTGAGGCAGGCGAGGAGGAGGTTGGGGCTTGGACTGGCCCCCATCACCAGCCTGGCGTACTTGTAGACGTCGAGGTTGTGGTTGGAGAGGGGCTTGCGACGATCTTGGGGCAGGAGGATGCGTAGGAGGTCCTGGTGCTCGGGGCGGATGGCGATGCCATAGAAGGTGGCGGAGACGTCGGTGATGAAGACGTGCTTGCCCGCCCGGAACTTGCACTGCAGGCCGAAGAGGTCGGAGATGCGGTTGTCCCCCATGCATAGGCAATTGTTGAGACTCAGGCCCTCCGAGGTCTTGGCGGAGCAGTCCAGAACTGGTCTGCACTTGGTGAACTCCGTGCCATACTTGAACACTGGCCGGTGGGGGATGTAGTGTAGGAGGGGAGGTGTGGAGGAGGTGACGACGGGCTCGATGATGCCTTCCGCAGCGAACTTGTCGAACTCGCCGTAGTGCAAGGCCATCTCCTCGGGGCTGTACTTGGACTCCAGGCGGATGCCGCGAGAGAGGGTGCAGCGGAAGTTGGAGGTGAGGCGGTTGATGGAATCCTTGACGGGAAGGCCGACAAGGAAGCGTCCGTCTTCCATGCGGGAGATGTTGAACTCCTCGTCCAGCTTCTGTGGCTCCTTGTACTCCGCTGCGATGCCCAGGTAGTCCAAGTCGTTCTGTTGCTTCAATTCCTCCTCCACTTGTCCATAGGAGAAGAGGAAGGCTTGGGTAGGAGGGGAGGAGGCCTCTGAGAGGAGGCGCCATTCCACCCGTCCCTTGAGCAGATTGCCGTAGGGAGTGAGGTAGCAGGTAAGGCCGGCGGCGACCTTGATGGCGGTGGCCTCGGGGCCGGTCACGTGCTCGCTGTAGTTGACTCCGAGGAGGATGTCCAGGCGGATGGAGTGTGGAGTGGAGGATGGAAGGTTGAGGTAGTGGCCGGGTGGGAGCTTCTGGAGGAGGTCGGAGTGGAGCTCAAAGCCGCCCACCACCACCAGCGCCACCACCTCGTCCGCCAGCAGAGCCGCCACCGGCAGCACTCGCCCGTCCTGTCGCAGGAGCTCCAGATCCACGTATCGCGTCCTCACGTACTTGGTCTGTCCATCGCAGGCGGTGGAGAGTGAGACGTGAGCGGAGCCGTAGGCGCGGAGGCCCAGCCGCGAGGCACAGTCTTTGGTAATCCAGGTGAAGGATGAGCCGTCGTCCGCCAGCAACTCCACTTGCTTCCCTTTGCCGCCCTTGGGGTTGTAGGCGTTGAGAGTGCAGAGGGCATGAAGGGTGTAAGGGAGGTTGTGGTCCGACTGAGCTGCTAGGCCGGCGCAAGCGTTGCCGGGGTTGGCTTGGAGGGCGGAGTGGAGGATGGTGTGGTGCTTAGCCTGACACTCCTGGCAGCGGCCCTTGTTGCGGCAGTCCTCGGCCTCGTGTCGCTGTTGGAGGCAGTTGAGGCAGAGGGGGATCTCCTTGGCTCGGCGGAGGCGAGCTTGAGGGGTGGTGTACTTGGTGCAGTCACGGGGATAGTGGTTGGCGTCGCAGAAGGTGCAGAAGACGGCACTTCCATCCGCTCGACGAAGCTTGGGCTTGTTGCCGCTCGGGGCCTGTGAGGACTTGCTAGGCTGGCCGCCGGAGCTCTCCCGGTTGCCAGAGCTCTTCTGGTTGCCGGAGCCCTTCTTGTGCTTCTGTGAGGTCGGCTGAGGCGACGAGCGCGGTCCAGACTTGCCCGAACGAGACTGGCCAGCTCCCAGGAGAGCTGCTCCGGAGGAGATGGAGGTGGAAGGGGCATTGGCGTCCAGCTCCCGGCGGAAGCGGGCCTCCGTCTGGAGAAGGATGACAAGCTCATCAAAGGAGGGATCAGTGAGAATGCCCGTTGGATGACGCTGCAGCACGATCTCCCGCCAGTAGTCCGGAGGGAGCTTGGCGGTGATGAGTGGAAGGTGGGAGTCCAGGTCCCCGACGCCGAGCATATGCAGCTGGTTGGCCGTGGCGAAGAGGAAGTTGGCAAGGCCTGAGATCTGTTCCCAGCCGGTGAAGGAGTGGATGGGCACAACGTCATGGAGGGCCTGGATCAGCTCTCGCTTGGTCCCCGCCGGATCCCCGTAGGCCTCCAGGAGCACCTTCTTCGCGTCCTCGTAGTCAGTGGCCTTGTAGCGCTGGCACCAGATGACCTTGGTGTGGGCTTGGCCTTTGAGGCAGGAGAGGAGGAGCTCCAGCTTGTCGGGGGCAGGCATGGGCTCTTTGTCGAAGTAGTACTGCCACCATTCCCACCAACGCGCGAAGTCTGCAAGGTTGCCCCCGTCGAAGAAGCAAAGCTCGGGGCGCTGATGTTGGGATCCCGCATGGCCGAGGGCCATGTCCAGGTAGGCACCGGAGTGGCGGATGGCCCCAGCAGAGGCGGGGTTCCCGGCAGAGGCAGGATTCCCGTCAGAGGCGGGATGCCCAATGGAGGTTGGCGGGTTGATGGAGGCGGAGGTGAAGGCCGTAGCCGCAGATGTCGCAAACGCCGTCGACAGCATGCCGGAACTTGTCACCAATGGAGCTGGAGCAGTTGTAGTCGTAGGTCCCTCGCTCGTACTCACCGCCAACCCTGTCAAGGACGAGGAGATGAGAGAAGCGGAGGCAGTGGCGGCGGTGGTGGAGGAAGAGGCAGGGACGAGACCAGTGGAGTGCCCGACAGAGGCGGGAGCAGTGAAGAGCCTGGCAGAGGCGGGAATAGTGGAGGGCCCGGCGGAGGCGGGAGCTCCAACTCGGAAGATCGGGTTGGGCTGAGTGTCGGGAGGCAAGGAGGCGGAGGCCCAGCGCGGACGCAGGGACTGGGAGGAGTGGATGATGGCGGCCTGCTCGGCCTCCGTGTGCTTGACGCGCTCCTTCATCCGCTCCACCTCCTTCTGCAGGGCCATTTTGCTGGTGAGAGCTTGGTTGGCCTCGTTGCTCTTTTGGACGAGGGTGGAGGAGAGGGCGTCGTTGGACTCTTGGACCAGCTGGAGGTCCCGGCGGAGGCAGGACTCGGCTTCCTGGAACTTGCGCTGAACCTGAGCTCCTTCGTCCTGGATGGCCTTGAGGCGCTGCTGCATCTCCTTCTTCATGTTCTCCACGGTGTGCCGCAGTCGCTCCACCTCGTTCTGCATCTGTTGGGAGGTGGACTCGGCTTGCTGACGGAGAGCTTGTTCTTGGAGAAGGAGAGCCTCCTGCTCTTGCTGTGCCCGCTTGGTCTCCTGCAGGGCCTTCTGGGCGCTGAGGCGCTCGGCTGCGACGGTATCCAGGGAGGCCTGGAGCTCGGTGAGGCGCTGCTGGGAGACCGAAGCCTGAGCCTGGAGGGCTTCCTTGGCGGCGTCGGCTTCTCGTTGGAGCTGAGCGATGCGGACGGCGGGTGCGTCCTCCTCCAGTTCCAGGTCGTTGGCGTGCTCCAGGTTCTCCTCTTGTCCGCCGTTCTCCTCCTCGTCATCCTCCTCGTCGTTCTCCTCATCGTCCACCGGCTTGGCATTGCCTGGGTGCCCCGCAGCGAGCTGCTGGAGGAACTCAGACTCGGGAATGCCGCCGACGTGATGAGGGAGGTGAGGTGAGGAAGAGGGATCGGGGACTGGCTCTCGCTCCCCCATCAGCTCCGCCCAGAAGCGCTCCTCGTGAGGCTCCAGACTGGATCGATGAAAGGGCAGGCCTGTGTGAGTCTCGAAGCGGGTGGGGCCGATGTAGGAGTACTCGTGGTAGGAGGTGTGCTTGAGAAGGCCTTGGTCCTTGAGCTGGAGGCAGAGAGGGCGAGGGGAGTGCCCCATGCTGAGCTCGCAGGGTGGGCAGAGGAAGAGGAAGGGGCGGGTGCCCTCCGTCCACTCCTCGGGGGCGACGGTCTTGGAGAGGTTGTGACGGGCTTCCAGAGCGCGGAAGCCGGTCTTGGAGGCGGCGCCGGAGGGAGAGAAGGCATTGGAGAGGCCGGCGAGGCAGTAGATGTCCTGGCACCAGAAGCACTTGATCTGGTTGGGAAGGTGATGCTCAGTGTCGCAGGCATGGCTGCACTTGATGGGGTGAAGCTGGGAGACGAGGGCAAAACGGGAGAGGTAGGGCAAGCCCGCGACAGAGGCGCCGGGCTGCTCTGAGCTCATCTTCTCGTCCTTGTTCTGATTCTGACTCTAGCCCTGGAGAGGGCTGTTGGGAAGGATGAGTGAATAGAAGAGGTCGATGAAGAGGAGATGAAGCTTGAACTCGGCAGAGGCGAGCAAGGAGAAGAGGATGAAGGTGATGAAAGAGTGGGAGACCTGTGGCTGGGGGTCCAGAGAAGGAAGCTGCAGTTGTCCTTGAGGATGCTCTGGCCGCTGACGAGGTGAACTCCCTGGTTGACAGGCTCCACGAAGCTGATGGAGAGAGGGTCTCTACTCCTCCTCAGCTCTGATGCACATTGACGGTTAGTTTTCTTCTCCTCTTTTTTCTCAAGCATAAACGTCTAGAGAGAGTGAATGATTGCAGGAGGTGCGAAAGCGGGAAGGCGGGCGCTGGAATGGATGAGGCTGACAAGGGGTAGGGGGTGAAGTCGAAGCGAAAGATTCCATATACAAAACGCGCCGTTTCCCTCAACAACTTAATTTAAATATAATTAATTTAATTATAATTTAAAAATTGCTAACTTAGCAAAACAAAGGGAAATTTAAAGAAAAGTATAAATAATATTGCTAACAAGGTGTTCTTGGCTGTTGCCAAGATGCGCGGCCTCACCTCAAGACAACAACTAGATGAAAATTCATGGCAAAATTCAACCGATCTCAATGAAAAACCATGAATTATACAAGTTCAAATTTTTGAAACATCAAGATTTTCGGTTTTTGACTATAAATTGAGTAATACTAAAAATTTCAAATATTTCTCTCGCCAGCTTCAAGATAATACTATCCCGGATGTACATACCAAAAATCAGCTAATTTCATTGAAAAACCAAAGACTTATGCATGTTCAAATTTTCAAAACATCAAGATTTTGTGTTTTAGACAATAAATCGATAAATAACAAATATTCCAAAAATTTCTTTTGCCAGCTTCAAGATATGACTTTGCCAGACATACCTGCAAAAATTCAGCAAATTTCATTGAAAAACCATTGATTTATGATTTTTCGTATTTTGAAACATCAAAAAATTGAGTTTTGGGCGAAATTCAAAAAATTACGCCAAGCGCAAAAAATGGTCCCGAGGCACCGCCTAGGCGGACCTTCATGCAAAAAATCAGCCAATTTCGTTGAAGAACCGAAGAGTACGGGCCTGGGACACACATATTGGGCTGGCGCGAGCGAGTGTTAGCGAAGTGTCAGCGCCCAGCCCCTCTTTTCGACCCAGGTGTATGTTTTGAGGGTTATTGCTAGATCTTAATTTTGATAAGGCGGTCACTCGTCACAGAAGGCTCCAATTGCTCTAATTCTTTCACCATTGGAAAGAGCAACATCGAATTGACTATAGTTTATCTTTTGAGTTTTGCACAAAACGTTTGATTTTAGGGTGAAAAACGCAAAAAACCATATGTCCGAACTCCTTCTTCTTCTTCTTCTTCTTCTTCTTCTCCTTCTTCTCCTTCTTCTCCGCATCTATTCAATGGACGATAGTAGGTATTCATTTCTCCCCCCCCCCCCCCCGCCCTCCCAGGCTCCCTTGGCCTCATATATTTCTTTAATCATAGCTCTTTAGTCACACCATGACGCCATATGCACCAGTGGTGTAGTGGTATAAGCGATTGGACAGCTAAATGAAACTGGCAGGTTCAAATCCAGCTCAGTCATTCTTTTGAATTGTGTGCCTTTAAAGCTGAGAAAATAACTGGTACAATCGGCAGGCCAAAAATCGCACTAAGCATGAACCAAGAAAATTTCTCAAAAATTTCTTATTTTGCCAATAATTTTTTTTTTTGAAATTTTTATTTTTTATTTTTGAAACTTTTGATTTCGTTATATTTTTTTATATTTTTTATTTGTGATTTTTTTATCTAATAAAATTTATTTATTGATCTATAAAATTTGTACTAATACATTTTATACTATATTAAAAGTGGAAGAAATATCTGGTACCATCGGCAGGCCAAATGTAGTTCTCTTTTCTCCAAAAGTTGCAATTGCCTCGAGTAAAAAGTCAAGGAAATACAATTTTTACTACTGGAATCTGCTGCGTCATCTGCATTTTGGTTTTGGCGCACATGGAAAGAGACACTGAACTGCGTGCCAAAAACAAAATGCAACTGTCCAAGCAGCAGATTCCAGTAGTAAAAATTGTATTTCCTTGACTTTTTACTCGAGGCAATTGCAACTTTTGGAGAAAAGAGAACTACATTTGGCCTGCCGATGGTACCAGATATTATATATATATATATATATATATATATGCGGAAAGACGGACACAAAAATGGGGTAACTGCTTAAGCTGGCCTTGGCCGCCCGCCGCTTCGGGCAGGGCGCCAGAGCTCCTCCGGCCTCCGGGCACGGGTGCTACGGCCCCTACGCTTCGCCTAGCATGCTTTGCATGCTAGGCTACGCTCCGGGGCCTCCGCACCCATGCCCTCCGGCCTACGGAGCTTTGGCTGCCCTGCCCTCCGCGGCAGGCGGCCTGCGGCCACGCAAAAATTGAAAATTTTTGGCAGAAAATTTAATTTGAGAGCCTACCAGGAGCAAATTTTTGGCTTGGCAGACCTGATACGTCTGTTGCCCCCTCGCCCCCCCCCTACCCCAAAGTTTCTCCTGACGTTGTTACGTCTGGCGCCACCCCACCCCCCAAAACACAAAATGTTAGCCCCCTACGTGGTACGTGTGTGTGCCCCACTACCCTTTTGGTAACATTCAAGCATCACCTTGAGTTGAAGTTTTTTTGTGTTCGAGCTTCTCAACGTTATGCTTATTTATATGCGGAGAGGCGGAGCAAAAATGGAGGAACTGCATAAGCGGGCCTTGACCTCCCGCCGCTTTCGGCAGGGCGTCAGAGCTGCCGTCAGCTTAGCTGGCCTCAGCTCTGACTGCCCTGCCCCGGCCTGTGCAAAAATGGGCCAAAATTGAACCTTAAAAGCGCCAAAGTATACGCCTAGAGCGCAGAATGTGATGACAAATGTTCCAATAGTTGCCAGCAAGCCCAATAAGGAAAGCGCTTTCATATTTAAAAGTAATTAAACTGCTTTTAATTCCTGCAATTTCGAGTTCCTTAAACCCTCTTTATAAAATTGTTGAGGGCTTCGCGCGCAGATAAAAATGACGTCGGAAGAGCTGGGAGATTTCACTTTTTGGCGATAGCCAATGCCACTGGTTTTTGATGGGTTGCGGACAAAAGTGCCCATGGCTAAAAGTGCCCAGGCTAAAAGTGCCCCGGCTAAAAGTGCCCAGGCTAAAAGTGCCCACGGAAAAAAGTGCCCAAGGCTAAAAGTGCCCACGGATAAAAGTGCCCAAGGCTAAAAGTGCCCACGGATAAAAGTGCCCAGGCTAAAAGTGCCCACTACATATCTTTAATGCCCAATTGACCAACTTTTCTAAAACTCTAGTTCATTGGTCAAATCCTAACATCATTTAATTTCACATCATCAGTATCCAAACATCATTTAATTTGTTTTAAAAAAAGGTGTCCAGTTGTCTTATGGGTAATCTCTCAAAAGATCAAATCACTATCTGTTCTAATAATTTCTGATGCTTGGGCACTGTGGGCTTGCCCATACAATTAACAGCCAGTGCTGAGGATAACGTCTCATGTACTTGAGGCAGGTGGTAATATTGAGTTGAAGATGCTGGGTAGGACCATCTGGATAGTCAATATGAGCTTCGGTGCTAAAGAGTAAGCCAAACCAATGATGATTAAAAAATGTGTTTGATGGGAATGGGACTGGCTTGGGTGTCTTTTATATAATCTAGAAGCAGTTGGACCGTATTTTTCCATGGCCCACTCAACCATGTCCAGCAGCATGAGATGATCATTGTATTTTACATTGGGCACTTTTAGCCTGGGCACTTTTAGCCGTGGGCACTTTTAGCCATGGGCACTTTTAGCCGTGGGCACTTTTAGCCGGGGCACTTTTAGCCTGGGCACTTTTAGCCATGGGCACTTTTGTCCTACACCCGTCTTTGATAGCAACAATGGACGGGAGCTAAGGACAGGTCAGCACAACTCTATCTCTTTGCGCTTTAGCTTGGAATACGGTGTTTGTTGACTGCAGCATATCCCAGGCCGTTTCAATAAGCCTAAAAGGGTCGACGCCAGCTTCATAGAGCTTCAGTGCCCATCACTCTTATCTCTCTCCATCAATCAAGTCCTTGAAGCTTAAGAGCTCGTCAACAGCCATTTATCTCTGTCCAGGAATGCCCTGCACCATAAGCTCACCAACGGTTCAGCAAATCGGGTTGGCGCAACAGCATCGCTAGCACACCAGCACCTTACAAACAGAAGATCCAAGCATAGCATGCTTTTCTTGTCTCCTGCCGACTGGTGAACTATTTTGAGGGAACATCAGGACCAATAAAGAATCTTTGCATTCCCATCTCCCGTTCTCCAACACAATTTGGAAACGCCTTGATGAGCTTAGCCCAACACGCGTCAGCAATTATTGAAGAGGCAGGCTAACAGCACCTTGCCCCGCCCACCGCGCGATAAGGCGATTTAGGTGCCCCATCCCTCCTGTCCTAGCCGAGGCTTAGGACAATGAGGCGGAGGCTAATGCGAAGCGCACCCACCCATTGTGGCCGCCACGGCCCATTCTCCACCCCCATTAGGTCATTACAGGCAACGATAAGTTTCTCCTCTCTCCCCTTAGCATTTAGGCCCTGCCATCTCCCCCACCCCCCTATCCCAGCCTCCCCCACTCACCCCTCAAACACTACAAGCCCTTTGGGGAGCACGAATTGGGGCATCTTGCCCCTTTTAGGGGGCAGGGGGAGGGCCACGCCTCCTATCCTTCCGGCTGGGTCTCCTTGGTCCGGCATAGGTCGCCTCCCTCACTCTGAGCCCCAAGGTCACAAAGTAAAGAGCCCCCACTGTCTTTCTTTGACGCCCCCGCACTCTATCCCTTTCCGCTACGCCCCCTACAACTTCGGCCAGCATGAACTCCGCCCAGACCTCTACTCCCATCAAGGTTTTTTCTTGGCGTCTGGGAGCAAAGTTATAGCATATATATGACATCTATATATATTGCCGAGTAGAGAATTGTTCGACTGCAAAAGGAAGCTGGTTGTATTGATAGATGGAGACGAGTGGATCGGAATCTGAGCCGCTGGGCAAAGGCGGGAAGCCGAAGCGACGCTACCGCTCCCGCGCCCGACCCAAGAGCCCCGACACCCTTGCCCGCACCAAACGCGTCCGGTAGGTCCCTTCTCTCTCCCTGTCACCCCTCATGCCCCTTCTAACTCTTTGACCTCCATAAATTCTGGCCTAGCCAATTCGCTGGCTCATTTTTATTATTGCCTATTTCAAGTTTTTCAAGACTGTTAGCCAAAATGATATCTGTATATGCAGACGCGTGAAGGCTAATGACCGGGAGCGCGGGCGCATGCACAACCTCAACGACGCTCTGGAGACCCTTCGAGAGACCCTGCCCGCCATCCCCGACGACGCCAAGCTCACCAAGATCGAAACCCTCCGCATGGCCCACAACTACATCCTCGCCCTCACACAAATCCTCCGCTCCGACGCTTCCCCCCACTCCACCCCTTCTCCCAATACCCACCAGCCCACCTCTCCCACCCTTCTGCCTTCCTCAGGCCAGACCCCCCATCAGTCCAGCGAACCTGCCCCGCCCCTGTCCAGTCTGGAGTCCTCTTTCACCAGCTCCGACTTTGAGGAAGGCCTTCAGTCCCCGCCTACGGAGACTGGACAGGCTGCTTGGATGGAGTCCTACCAGCCTTCCTTGCTTCACATGCCCTACCACGATTGGATGCAGCACTATCCCAGCCCTCACATGCCTTGAGTAGAAGGAGTTGAGCCAGTTTTTTGCTGCTCACATGGATGCTTTGACAATGAATTGCCTTCGCCTGCATTCCATGACGATATTTATTCTGGGATGATTCATTTTTCAAGGCTAATTCGTTATTTGCTTTAGTTTAGTCAGCCTTTTTTGATACAAAATGCTCCTATTGCTTTGATATGGCCAAATCCACCTCTGTGTCCTTCCCATGGTGCAAAGCTTTTGCCTGCTACCTCAACTACCACTGCCTTGATTCTTTTTGGAGCTGTCATTTTTGAACAATCTCATCTTCCAATCAACGATGCATTCTGAAACCTGCTCATCGCCTAGTCCCCGTACAATAGCAGGGCAAAAGCGGGGCACACTACTCGTATATCGCCTGAGCTTGGGAAGGAGGGGTTGGGGAGGTGCAAAGTGGTCGTATTTCATGCGTTTGGGGGCAATGGGGGTAGGCAGGGAGGCCCCCCAAGAGCCCTGCTGTAAAAATCACAATTGTGACCAGTAGTGCGTGTAGACAATGAGGGGCTGCTTGAGCGATTAGACTCCCTGCTGAGGGGAGCCACTCTCACTACTCATGAACGCTTGGCTGGGAGCAGTGGGTGGTCCGTTCCCATTCTGCCTTAGTCAGACTCTGCAAAGCCAAAAAAAATTCAAAACTATTGGCAGTCCAGAAACGCCAAATGAAATTGCAATCGTAGCCCCCAGCATTCCATGCCCAAATTCTACCTTCAAACCGTCTGCGAAGTATGCAAATGCCGCGCATGTCTCCCATCTTTCAACGGTACCAGTTCCGCAGTGCCAATCCATCAACGGCAAGGCGTCCTCCTCATTCGCCCCTCCCCCATCTGCAGGGCTCTCAATTCCTCCGTTGCTCCCACGATGGGACTCACTTTTAGTCCCGGCCAATTATCAGCCGCCTCTCCTTGGGTCAAGTTGTGACCGCCCACAAGTTAAACACTCCCATTGAGCGGCGGCGCCTTTGATGTGTGATGGCGCAAGCGAAGCCCTTTGACACCCTCAGTGGGGGGCTCTGTTGGGCAGCCTCAGTCCACTCACAGAGTCGCCTAAATGGAATGTCTTCTTCCCCCCCCCCCCTCTTCCCCGCCATCCTTACAAGGTCGCAAACATCCGCTGTGATGGCCTATGCGGCAAAAGGGGCCGCCGCCGCCACCGCCGAAAAGGCAGGCACCACCCAGTGCGCTACTTAGGGCGCCCCCTCATTGCAACATCTCCCACTAAAAGGGGGCGACGGAGGCCGAAATTGGCTTTCTCGTGGCCGCGCCACTTCAGGTTCGGCAGGGGGGCATCGCTGTTGCTTGCTGGGGTGTCAAAGGGGCGGCAGGGCGACAAATGAGCAGGCCAGATGGCCTGACCCGGAGAGAGGGAACGCTGCTCATCTCCCTGCGCCCCCCTTTTCTTGCCTCCCAAGACCATCTTTCCATTTGCCAGAAGCAACAAGGACGTTTTATACCCAGAAAGTCGCCAAAGGAGGCCGTAAAGATATTGCTTGCACTTTGATTGAAAGCTATACGGCACACTGCTTCATTTCACAAACAGTAGCCCCCAAAAAACTGAAGACTTTCGGCTCAAGTTTTGGCAGGGCGTGCCTGAGGGGCCATGAGATTTCCGGCGGCAGCCCCGCCAAAAGGAAGCCAGTCCCAGCCACTTGGCAAACAAAGGGAGAGACACGCGCAGGGATCAACAGGGTGTCCCCAGACGGCCTCCTCAAAAACGGCACCCCTCATACCGCTCTTTCCCACCTTCCGCCCTAATCCGGATCATACTCAGTCCATCAAAAAGAGGCCCCCTTTCAGACGGCGGCCACTTAAAGGGCTCGTGAATAAGGCGAGCTTCGTCGGGGAGGAGGCAAAGAGGAGGCTGGGGGAGTGAAGCGTGAGGAATGGAGTGATGCAGTGCGGCTCTTTGTCTCCCCTACAGCCACCAGCATCCCATTGACCTTCCGCCTACAGACCGCCCCCTTTTACCACCACCGCATTGCCTTCCGTTCCACCCACTTCACTCACTCCTCCAAGCTGTCCTCAGGGAACAGCCTAACGAACCTCATGAGTGGAGAAAAGTGGGTAGTGTGGTAGGTAAGGTGAAAAGTGAATGAGTGGGTACAGGCATATAGAAATTTTATGAAGTCACTAAGAGGCACGGAGAGGCTTTTAAGATAGGGAACACTTCGTACCACAGCTCAGCCAGCAGCTGAGTTTAATTTATCGTCACAGCCAGGACATGGAGATACTGCAAAGCAAACTCTGCAGTGGAGTGCTATCTAAAGTTTCTGGACTACGCAAAGCGATTGCGTATGAAGTGTGCCTCAGCTGCTTCCGTACCCACGCCCATGCCCCTCCTGCCTCTCTCTGCCAACTGCCAGCATCATTTGATCCCGCAGAGAAAATGAAGCTGCTTTTCCTTCTCTGCATCTTGACCACTGCCTGGGCTGATGGCCGTTTCAAGTTTGTCGGGGACTGCGGCACTAATAGTATTTTTTGCTCAAATTTTTTTGGTTCTAAAGCTGAATTCGCTTGTTTAGATGCTCCAGCATAAAGCTGTGACAACTCAAAAATTGTTTGACTACACTTCCAAAACTATTTTTTTCAATATTTTGTTTTATTTTCATTTGAAGCCTCAATTAAGAAAAATTGGTTAATAAAATGATTAATGGGCCAATAAAAGTTTGCAGCCTCGGTGATCCACTTCAGCAGCATCCGCATGCCGCCCACAGTGCCCAACGGGGAGGCCTACTATCTGGCCAGTCGATTCCAGGCTCTTCCTCCTTACCTATCGTCCTAGTTCAGAGCTAAGGTCACCTGTGACTCAGGTGAAGGCTCCAGTGGACGGGTGCACGAAGGTTCGCTCCAAGCTCTCCAAGTGCTCCTTCATCTTCGGCTACTGTTCTCATTCCCATTCCTATGCTTCTCTTGACTCATTTATTCGCTTCTTTGCTTTCTAAGCTCATGATATCAATTGACTTGGAATTGTTGGAATGCTGTGAATTTGGAGGCGGTGTGATTCCCTGGATCGCTGGCTGTCAGGATGATTTCGGAGCCTGGTTTTATTTGTCTTACCTATAGCTATCACTAGCATGAGAGTATAATTGTGCAGCGAGTTCAACGTCTGTCAACGACCCGGCTTCCCCGCCTTCAACCCGCTCTACTTTGCCTGTCAAGGAAACGGCAATGGGGACACTGTCGGGGTTAATTTTTCTTCATATATTGCAACTGAATCCAGCAGCTAAGGTTCACTGAATCATGGTCCGTATTGGCACTTGGCACTAGCCAGAAAAAACTGGTTCTTCAAGCGCCAATCCAAATAATTCGCTCCTTTGTAACTTTTTGAAAGTCTAGTGACACGGAATATGTTTTGAGATGGGCTAAATTGTTGATGGACAAGGCGTGGGAGACATTGTTTGCAGACATCGTATGTGCAGTCGGGTACCTATACCCGACAGGACAGGGCATGGTTCCCCGGCATTGACGGCTTTCTCGGTGTCATCATCAACGTACTTTTTTACCGAATCCCTCATTTCAACCGTGCCAGAGATATTGAAAACTGAGGGGGACTACAAGATGAAGGTGGAGTACCTGGACGCCAACAACCGCGTTCTCGGCTGCTACCAAATGATCTTTTCCGTCAATAAGAGCAAGCCCTAGGTCTGCCCTGCACATCCTTCTGTTCCCACTACACTCTTAGCATGCTCAACGGTCCGACAAATATTGATTGATTGAGCATTTTACTGGGATTTTGATCACTTGGCCTCGGCAAAAGAGCACTTCAACGTTAGCTAGCAAAAATCAGGCATCCAAATATTCCACGATGCATCGCTTAATAACAGCAGTGATGGTAAGGATTTGAAAGGCGGGAGAAAGACCAGGTGGAAAAAGGCAGCCCCTTGAACGGGGAAAGGGAGCTGAGCTCGGCTGAAAGCAGTGCAGGCGATGTGTGTGAGTGGAAGAGGGAGTGAGGGTTAGATTGTCAGAAGATGGCACTCTAAGCCCTGAGAACTGCTCCTCCCCACTCCACCACTCTCCCTCCACTCATAGCCGCCCCGGCCAAGAATCTGTCGGCTTAGCCTAAGCCCCACTCCACCACCACCACTACTCCCTTCTCACTATGAGCACATTCTCCCTCATGCTCCCATTGCTTCTAAGCTTGTCTTTGGTGTCAAATTGTGTAGGTTTCCTGGTTTTTGTTCTTATTTTACCAGCTTTCTTTTCTATTTGCAAATTATAGGTGGGCTACTATTTGGCAGCTTTTTCTTGTCTTCCGCATTTCACTAGCGTAGCCCAATGCAAAAGAAAGGCAGACTCTTTATTTTGCCTGCATAATGCATGGAGTGAATGCTGAGAGAGTGGTGTAGGAGGGGAGGAGTAGTAGTGCCTGGCTGGAACTCAAGGCCTCTTATGAAAACCGTCACTTGGCAGGCTTTGAGTGAGCTTGATGAATGGGCTTCCGCTAGCTTGCATCCTCATTCGCTAGGCCTTTGCGCATCCATTCTTGACAAGCTGCGGATTCCGGGTCTGTCTTGCCAGAACAAATTTTAGGTTTATCGAAAAGAAAAATCAGGTTCTGTTTCTCAAAGGAGGAGCTAATCACCATTGGCATTGATAATAGAGACGCAAAAGTCATATATGTATGTATTTCATTGTCTAGCAGGAAATCAACAATTACGGACTCAAAACATGCTTTTTTGCCTCGCTGACATTTTCAAAATATTATCTTATTCTAAAAAAATATTTTAATTCCCCAAAAAAATTAAAATTTCGTCTAGGCTTTTTTCCTTTGCTGAAAAAGTGTGATAAAAAGGGGCGGATTGAAATAGTGGCAGGCTCTTTGATGGCTTCCGCCAGCTCAGTCGGCAACGGGAAGGCCCCAAACAATTGCCTTGAAACTGGATTCCCTTCGGTCTCCAAACGCGTCGGCCAATTCTCTGCTTTCACGCCTTTCAACACGGTTGCAATTGCCTCCTCAATCATGCCAACCCTTTTCACTCACTGTTGGTTAGTATTCCCTGTACTTCTTCCTCTACTGTCCTGGCCTGTATGTAGGCTGGGCATTCCAAGTGCTCATTTGCGGAGGGCATTGCTAGTTTGTGAGCGCTCTTTTTTAGGCGGCCTTAATTTGAGTAACCGATTCCAGTCCAACGATTTAGAAGTGCCCATTTTTTCGCCTCCCAGCCAGAGGATGGAAACAAATGAGGGCGTCTTTTGGAGGCTTAGTTGCGAAGTCGACAAGAAGCCGGGAGCGGGTTGGAGTAGAAGAAGAGGGAAGAGGGGGCTAGACAAAACAGGATTGTAGGGGTGGGCGGAGGAGTTGGAAGAAGCGCGCAAAGGCGCTTAAGGCACCCAGGCGCTGGACAAACAGCCCCAAGCTGCCCTGGTTTGATGAAGCGTGCCCGCCCCCCGCCATCAACCTCAAGCTTTGCTCACTTATTCCTACTTCCTTCTTGCCTATTTTTGGAGTTTTATTTTCGTCCAGCATTAATAGCCGATAAGATCCTGCGGCTAAAATGTCTTCTGGCCCTGAGCGAATTTGAGAGAGCAGAGAAAGCTCAGAGTCTGGGCAATTGTGGCCCCGCATGGCTGGAAAGCAGTGATAGGTTTGATGAAAGTTGAGCATGGTGAGACTCATAAGCAAGGGGGCGGCTATTGATTGGGATTGGGGCTGAAGGAAGAGGGGGGCGGAGCAGTGAAACCTGTAATTTGCGCCTCCCTCCTCCTCGTCTACTGAAGTGGACAGTGGGCGAGACACCAGCCAACCAGCCAGCCCTCTAGGGCTTTATTTGACCGCTCATCAGCTTCAGCCACACTCGGATTGCCTAGCTTTAGCCCACCGATATCTTGTCCAGCTTAGTTCTATTCAAACGTCAATTAAAACTTAGTTTAGTTCTTTAATAACTTGTAAAAATTGGTAAAATAGGTTTTGTACCACTGTGATGTTTTGCATGATTCAAAAACAGCTGTGAGGTTGAAAAAAATTAAAGCTTTTAAAAACAATGGCATTTTGTGCGTTTTTCAAACATTCGAACATCATTTTTCTGGCAAGTCACAGCTGTCAACTCAAAGGCTTGCACAGCTAAGAGATGTCTGAGCCCAGTCTGGTATGCAGACCGAAAAATGTTGCTCTTTTTAATGGCTCGTGAATTTGGAAGAAACTGCTGCCTAAAAGCTCTCAGCAAATCCTTCCACTGGGGTGCGCGACTAATAAGCGGCAAGAATATTGAGAACTATTTCGTTGGGGGAAGAAATGGGGAGACTTTTAGCAGGGCTAATTTTCCCAAAGCCTTTTGCCCAGCCCCATCTTTCAGGCGCTAATCAATTTGTTGCCATTTCCAGTCCTTTGACGCTCTGCTGCCCAGATAGCAAACGCTCATTTATCTCATCAGTTTACGCACTGTCAAATATGCACTTAATCTCACTATAAATACGCTCAAATTTTGTCATGCCTAAAAATACCATTGGCATCATCTGCCACTTTCTATTCAACAAACAATTGTGCTCTAAGAATTGTGAAAAATGAGGTTTTTTTCTACCATTAACCTTACTATCCCTTCCACTGCTTTTTTGCATTTATTTACTCCGACGGTTCCTCATACCCTATCCACCCCGTCCTCCCTACCTGCAGGTATAGTGGGCTGTCATCTGAGAAGTGCTGGGGGTTGGTAGAGGAAGAGTAAAGGAGTGGGAGGAGTTGGTGGGAAGGAGAACACCTTGGCCCTCCGGAGACAATCGAGGAGGCTAGGACTGAGCACTCAAGGCCTTCTTTCGCACCTCCTCCTGTTTGCACTCCAACGCCTACAGCTTTTTCCCTCCCCTACCTGGCTGGCGGCAGAGGGCGGCCTGCGATTAGCACTGCGCGCATGCCAAGAATGTGCCCCGGCCTTGTTTGCTCTCCTCATTTTCTGAAACCCCTGCAAACTTGAGCCGCCCTGTAGAGGAATTTTCATGCCTCAGCTGAGAATTCTCGCAACAAAAATTGTTTTTTGGCATGAAAAAATGTTTATTTTTGTGTGGGCAGGCTATTTGCGTGTCTTCTATTTGAGCAGTGACGCGTTTTTTTTTAGATCGGTGCAGGCTGCTTGAGGGGGTGCCAGAGAAGAGGTGCCCATTTTACGTCACATTGCATTGCAGGGGCCTTAAGGGGGCGCCGCAGTTCCGCGAACGATGCCGGATGATGACGGAGGAGGTGGGAGTGGGTGGGAGAAAAGCAGCTTCTCCTGAGTCACGCTCCTAGCCTAGCCGGGGCACGTCCGGCACTCAACCACAATATTCTCTCTGAGCAATGGCGGCCCAGTGGAAGTTGCTGCTGCTGGCCGTGCTTGTGGGCGAGGCGGCGGCCAAGTGCAACCCGGCCGTGCGCTCCGTGAAGGTGAGCGGGGTTTCAGAAAGGCGAGTTTGTGCAAGGACAGCTGGCAAAAGTCATTTTAAGGCTCGTATATAATTTATGAAAAAAGTGGTGGAAGAAGAGTAAAAAATCAAGGCAGTGAATTGTCGGATGAGGTGCTTGAAACGTTTGGCCCTATGCTTTTTCTGTGCGGTGGGTGATTTATGCGTTTGCAGGCCAAAGCGGACTCCAGTCCCATCATCGTTCTGGCTGAATTCGATCGGGTATGATCTGCTTCTATATTTTCTAAGTACTCCCGAATTCTTAGGGAACCTTATATCGCATAGTTTCAAAATTTTATCGCCCAAGTTCCTTCGAAACACAAATAGTTCCGAAAATGTAGATCAAATACTATTTACCAGATCCCCGAGACGGCAGGCATTCGGCGACTGGCGGAGTTTCACCTGCTGCGGGTACTTCGAGGTCCTGAGGAGGAGCTGAAGCTGGCCAATCCTTTGGCGCTGATGCTGTTCGCGGATCACGGACAAGTTTCCAAGGACACTTGGTGCCTCGCTGAGGGCATGCTCAAGCAAGGCCGCCACTACTTCCTCTTTCTCGAGGTTGCCTTCTTAGGCAGCCTTTTTTTGGAAAATTTTGTATTGTTTTCTTAGCAAAACTTTGAGGTTTTTAACGCGCCTAGGCTGATATCCTAAATCAAAGTTGGCCAACGTTTGCGAACTCATAAAACTGAAATCAATGAAGGCATTCTTTCATATACTAGTGAAGGCCTCAATAATGCTTTTTCATTTCCCGTTCATTCCCAGAGGAAAAGCCACCTTGCAGAGGAGCAAAACAGGCAGCGGTCAGTCCCCGTCGTCGCTGCACCGACGCTCGCCCTACGAACTGCTCTACATGCCCAGTCGCTACAGCCTCAAACGCCATCACTTCCTCGCCAACGCTTCCTTCACTCCGCCTTCCATCGCCACTGCACCACCCAACGACATAACTGACCACTCTGATCAGCTGGAGACCGAAGATGACTCCGCTGCTGGAGCTGTCCTCACAGAGAAGGTTGGAGAGTTACAGGTTGCAGAAAATAAATGGCAGTGTTTTCTGGAGGTAGATGCATTTCTAAAAGACTCGAAGCGTAGAATGGAAAGGGAGTATTTTCTTTTGGACCTTTTTGGCATTTATTTGTGGAAAAGCCCTGAAAAGTAGTCTTGGAATTGGGACGCGAAAAAGATCATTTCATTTGAGAAAGAAAGGCGCTTTTTTATAAAAAAAATTCATTCTCAGTCAAAGCCTCGGACATTGAATTGCAGGCAAAGGCAAAAAGAATTGTAGGCGAGAGAGAGGAGGAAAAAAACAAGGGAATTGTAGATGGATGAGGCAGGGAGTCTGGATTGGCTGGCGCCGCCCGCGGATCTCCTCAGCTCCAGCACTCCACCCGGTTCCATTTTTCATGCCCTCCTCCCAGCCTTCCCTCAAAACTTCTCCGCGCCACTCTAAGGCAGAGCCTATTTGCCTAGGTGTCTCCGCTCTGCCCCTCTCAATTTCAGCCACCACTTCAGCCTCCCTTTGTCTCTCCATCACCAGCCCTTCATCACCCTCACCGTACAGCCCCTCAAGGCTGCCTTTCCTCCTTCAATTAGTCCCATCAATTGGCCTCTAGACTCAAAGGAAAAGTAGGCATAGGTTGAGAGGATTGAGCTGCAGTTTTCCGAGGCAGAAAAAACAGGCAGGCCTGTTTGATGCTCGCACACTTTTGCATGCGCAAAGCAGCCGCCTATATCTCAAACTCTGTCAAAAGCAGACGGAGTACTGGCTCAAATTCTTCTTTTTTCTCCCTAAGCAATCTATGCCTGTGCATCAAGGCTTTGCTGGGCAGGAGGAGTGTGGGGCAGGAGCCAAATGGCGCAGCAATTGAATCCGCGTCTGGGTGTGCATAAAATGTGGAAGGAAGGGGGGCGTCTGTGGAGCCATCAGAGCCCCTTTGTGTCCGCGCATGAAAGCCCGCTTAGGCCTTGCTCCGGCTCCCATTTCGCAGGCCACATTTCCCTGGACTCCTGAAAAGATTAGCCGTCACATATTCAAAAAAAACCTAGCTGCCCCCTTTTTTTGAAGCCTCAACTGCATTTATAGCTCTGGCATTTCAGCTCAAATATTCTAACGAGGATTCTGGTATCTCTGACCTGACCTGTTCAGAGAATCTTTTTATATTTAATTTTAAAAAAATATATATTAGCAGTGACAGTTGGGCACTGCTCCAAAGTTTTTGTCACTTTTTGATCTTTCCATAGCTTGCTTGATGATCTTTAAAAAGGAATGTATTTCTTTCTTCTCGTCCATGGGTCAGAGTTCCGATGTAAATGCGGCCGCCTTGTTGATGCTGGCTCTCATCAATCCAGTCCATCGCTCTAATTGCTGGCCTCCTCTTGCGAGCAGGGCTTAGGTCCCCTTGATGATATGCAAGGTCAGGACAGGATGGTTGGAGAGAGCCTCTCTCACTCTCCCCCTCCCCTCTGCCCCTGTGTCCACATATTGCGGCCTATAGCGTGACGGTTTCGCCTCTTAGGAGAGGTGCAATATTGTGTTGCCCAATGCCCCCATCAGGTCCGAAGCAGAGCAATAGAAGTTGGCGCCTACTTTAGCCTTCAACTACGGCTACACATGCTCCACAATCTCAACGTCGTGCGGGCCGTCGGAAAGCATGGTTTTCACACCATTTCCTCATTTTCGTTGTCATGAAGAGCCGGAATAAATGCTGAGTTTCTATTTGAAAGGTTTGGGGAAGAAATTCAAGAGCTGGAAACAGTAGCTGCAAACATTAAAACGTTTATTAATAACAATTATTGGAAAGCATTATGTACTGAAAATTGATCGAAGTAAGGTAAATTTTGTCAATTTTGTATTGAAAACCAAGCCTAAATATTTTTTGATGTTAACATGAATTGAGCTTATTTTCCTAACAATATCCATTAAAATAAAAATCAGCAATATTTTTCCATCTATCAACATTTTAGACGTTTTCGAAAGGGTTCTGTTTAGGAGTCGTTTTAAAATATATTGTACGATCAAATTAATATGCATTCTAGCTTCTTTTGCACTTATGGCAATCACAGAAAACATTTATTTTTTGCACAGTCTGCCCCACTTCTAATAACTACTGCCAGCTGTGGGAGGTCTGATAACGAAGGCACTCGGGAGCAGCAGCAATTGCTCATTCCAAGCAGGATGTCCGCACCTAATTCCTGACCAAGCCTCCCCACCCCCTCTTTCCCCATCCAAACTCTCTCTCTCCCTATCACAGCATATCTCAAATCTAGTAGCATAGACACCCGATAGTGGTGCAGCCTTCTCCACCTTCCGAGGGCTCTATTCAGGCACGTCATCTGACTGTGCAGCCTCAGTGACACATTCTTGAACTCCCCTGGCCTAACCCCCCCCCAGGCAGTAGTGTGGGCCTTGGGAGGGTGAGGCGAGCTGTCAACAAGACTAGGCCTCAAAAAGCGGCGCGCAATTCTCGCACCCGCGCTCGCAAAGGCCGTTAGCATCGACGACATTGCGTGACTGCCCGCACCCGCCTCTCCAGCTGGGGCAGAGGAGGCATGAGGGGCGGCTAGAGGGAGGGAGAGAAGCGATGGGGCTGCTGCCCAACCTCCTCGTTTGGATCTACTATCGCGTCCTGCTCTCCGGTTAGGAGGCCCCATCTGTTCTGGAAAAATAAATGACTGAATTATTATGACATTTTATGGCGATCTTCATGGTGAGTTTTATGTAGTACCAAAAAAAGTTGCTCGCAGTGGGTTCGAAATAGATTGATTTTAAAATAAAATGGCAAATTTTAGGGTCAAAACTATGTTCTGGTCGGCCTTTTAAAAATATCCTCAATGATTTCGCAGATTTGTAGAAAAATAATGTCATGGGAAACTTTAGTTTGCACAAGAGCGTGGGCGTAGGAGGGTTGGAATGGTGTGTGAATAGTTGCTGTGACGCAAAGCAGAGGCGGCAGTCTGACCCAATATGCGTCAGAGGGCAAACAAAGCATTGCGCTCACTTGGTTGGCTAAGTTGAGGCGTTTGTTGGGCGGAAGAAAAAGACATTCACTCTTCCCCTTTACATACTGAGTTCAAAGGTGAAACTGAAAACCATCCCACTCTGACCTTGTTTGTTAACTGGCATCGCCCTTCCTTCCATAACCAGTCTCAGCCAGTGCTTTGACGGACAGTTTTCAGCGGTTGTTTCTTCTCGAACTTTTTGGCTAGTAATTATTTTCAAGTCAAAATTGGTTTGCCGAATTAAATTTTAATTTCGTCAGATTTTTCCTTTACCCATAATGAGGAACATTGAGTATTATTCCTGCATTTTTGCACCAATTTGAATTGCTCAATTCCAGGCTTTCTCTTTAGACTTTCGTAGCATATTTCTCAGCATACCGGGGGGGGCACTAAGTCTTCGCCTTTTTTTATTTTGCTTGGTTACATCTCATCTGCTTCCTATCCATGAAAGCTATAAATTGGTTACAGTGTGGCCATATTTCCTTTTTATGTTGTTGTAAATGCCTGTAACGCAAAATCATGTATAAAGTGGTTTAAATTTGAAATATTAACATGATAAAAAATAGGATTGTCACAGGTGGTTTCATAAGTTACGGGGGAGAAATTTGAGAAATTTTACATTTTTAGCCATTTCTCCGTGAGTAATAAAGATATTTTAAATCAAATTTAGCACAATGTTCATGGATATTGAACCTAAATGCTGACCAATTTACACCTTGCTATGATCATTTTTAGACGAGTAATAAGCTTTTAAAAAAAGGTGAAGACTTAGTGCCCCCCCGGTAGCATACTGTTTTTCAGAACAGGCTGCTCTGCACCAGCTCAGACTCCGCATCTATGGAAATCATAGGCTTTCGTTCAATAAATAGGCATGCGCTTAGGCTGAGAGTATTGCTGGCAAAGGATGGTGGATAGGAGAGGAGGAGGAGGTGAAAAGGGTGCATGTTTGAGCAGCAGAAGCCTTGTCCAAGATCTGGCCTGGCTTAGGTAAACATTCCCGACGCCGTCAAACATTTCCTTCCACCGCCTGCTGCTCACTTCTACGTACGTCTTCCTTCCCTCCAGTCGCCCTTCCTCCCAATAGGCATGCGCTTAGGCTGAGAGTATTGCTGGCAAAGGATGGTGGATAGGAGAGGAGGAGGAGGTGAAAAGGGTGCATGTTTGAGCAGCAGAAGCCTTGTCCAAGATCTGGCCTGGCTTAGGTAAACATTCCCGACGCCGTCAAACATTTCCTTCCACCGCCTGCTGCTCACTTCTACGTACGTCTTCCTTCCCTCCAGTCCCCCTTCCTCCTCTCCTCATCCTCTTGCGCAAGGATGCCATTTTTGGCGCCTTGGATTTGATGACAGTTTTTGGTGACGGCTTTTCATCTGCTCCTTGACCTTTTGGCAAACTTGAAAAGGCCTTGGTACTTGACCTTTGCAACGACATTCATTTTGACTAATTTTAATGATCATTTGTCTGGTACTCTTTTTCAATTGGCCATCTTGAAAAAAAAAAGCTTGCACCCATCTCATTCTGTTTCTTTCACAAAACATTATCTCTGCTTCTCTCCTGAGAGTAGGCTGGAGGCTTTCATTCAATTTCGGGCCTTGATTCGCCATAATCCTCTGCTTCAATTCTCTATCTGCACGCGCAGTGGCTCACTGTCCTTTCCCTCTCCTCCTGCTTCGATTTGCCCACCTTCTTATGCGCTGAGGGGCACGCAAATTGCAGCAACGGCTTCCCGTCATGCTCTGCTGCCTTTTTTCTCCCTTCCTTTCCGCACTTTCTCTCTCTCCGAAGGCTCCGCAAAAAGGCCGCTTTTCAAGGCGCCGCTTCGTTATGCCGCATGCCTTTGCCGATGGGGATGGGGGGTGGAAAGCTAAAGAGGGGGCGAAGAGGGGGGATGGGGAGGGATTCCGGGGGCTCCACTGCTCTCTCTCTCTCTATCGATGGGACTAGGAGCCTCGGTCCCTCATTTCGGAAGTCAGCGATGAAGAGCTCTGGAGCCCCATCCCCTAGGAGCCCCTCCAATGATGGCGCCAGTCTGAGAGCTGCTGACCCCTAAGTAGGGCGCCCCCACACCCCACCCTCAGCTTCCCTCCACCAGCCCCGTCTAGAAGCAATCAGCGGGTTGTGAGAGGCTGTGTGGCAGAAGGAGGATGCGGCAATCGAGGTGGGCAGCCCCGCACCTCACCGCCATCCTCGCCAACGTCGCCGTACACGACCCCAGCCTCTTCTCCAGTTAGTTCGCACCCGGCCTTCTGTGGGGGCTGAGCTGGTGCTTGGGGCTCTATCTGGCCAACTCTTCAACTCTATCTATAACGTTAGGCGTCAAGCCAATTGCTGCACAGATGCTGCAAGCTTTCTGCTTCACCCGGTCAGGCTAATTTTACCCTGATTGGAATCAGGAAGTTTTTAATGGCTGCAAATTAATTTGTTGTTCTCGGCATTCCGTCCAAGGCCTTTCAGTCATCATTAATTAGTTCAAATGAACCAACTGGTCCGCCGTCTATCCTATAAGAGCAAGGAGGGCTCTTTCACAATACCCCCTTGCTCAAAAAGACAGGCAGTCCTTTCTATTTGCAGAGTAATGCTAGATCTGCAGGGTTCCCCGCAGGTGAAGCTGAGGGGGGGGGGGGCTGAAGGGGGGTGTGAGTTTGTCTCCCCGCCGCCTTCCTATTCACCTGCAAACCCGCTTTTATGCCTCCCCTCCAGCCCAGCCTAGACTAGAGCGCGTCCATATTTTTCCTCCTCGCCAATCTCAGCCAAGTGGCTCTCTCTTGCTTTGCTGGCCCCATTTGTCAGCGCGCTGCGGCCCCGGGAGCCTCTTTCAAAAGGCCTCGTATAGTTTATGGCCCTGGGACGGTAGAAATTGCCTTTTTTGGCGACCTGCCACTTCGACTTGATTTCTGCAGGGACTCATTTGGAGGGGGCGGCATTGGCTGCTGGAAGTAGGTGCTGGGAAGGGGGGAGGCAGAGTTACTTTGAAGGCAGCCGAAGTGCATTTGTTTACCCACCAACTGCGGCTGGTGTAGAGTGTTTGGAGTGGGGGTTGGAGGGCGAATTGCGAGAAGCCGCGGGCAGTGGATGGCGGCAGCTTTTGACTGCTTCAAGGGTCGCTCCTGGGGGGCGAGAAAGCTTCAAGCGGCTTTCTTCCAGCTTTTGCAGCCTCTCTCTCCCATTCGCCTCAGCCTTCGGTCTTTGTCTTCCAAGGCCCCCTTGTTTTCTGCCATTGCCACCTGCTGAGACTGTGCTGTGCTGGAGTACTAAATATTCATGTGGGCTATTTTTACAAAGAACGGCTCAGTGGTGACGCAGATCTTGCTGCTCGTTAGTTAGGTGATGAAAGGGATGAGATGACGGGGACTGTATTTTTGTTCTTGTCACCTCGTTAGAGGACGATTGTATTTCATGGCTGAAAATATGCTCTGACGCACGCATTTTGCTTTGGTCCAAGCAGATATTGACACCTCTCCGCATTTGCACCAATATCCTTCACTGCTATTTTTGTTCTTTTCATCATGCTGCCTTCTAAGTTTATTCTAGGTCTAAATAAAGGTTTACTGGTGGTTTTGAAATGTTTCGGTACTCAAATACATGATTGCTAACAATAAAACCGACTTTTAGTTATCCCAGTCAAAAATTTTTATTTTTTTCATTTTTTTTAAATTTCTTAAAAAATGTTTTTTGGTTTGCAGCACAGGAGCCGTTACCTTCGCAAGATTCGCAGCCGGCGGCGCCGCCAACCCAGTCCGACTGGTATTTACGCAATATGAGCAAGGTCGTCAAACCCGACGCTTTCTTCCAGCTGGACATCAGCCCTTCTGGTCTGCCTTCTTTGAATGCCTTTTCTTGGAGACTGAGTTTTTGAACATTTTTAATCTTAAGCCATTATTTCTAAAGTTGGTCTGATTCTTGAAAACCTGGAGCTTTGATTGAGTCTGAGCTTGGGCGAAAGATAAAGGTGGTTGTGAATGAAAAATGAAAGTGTGTGCATTATAAGTAGAGGATCAATTGCAGGAAGAAAAAGGATCTATTGATTGCAATGCTGTTTGAGTGGTAGTACTAATGGATTTTGCCATTTCAAATATTTTTCAATTTTCATGCTGCAGTTGAAACTAAAACCGAATCTTATTCTTCTTCAGTAAACGAAAGGGCGTGCCAAACATTGCATCACTGCGTGTAGTTTTCAGCTCTGCGTGCTGCAAAGCTATTCTACCCTCTGCTTCCAAGCCTTGAATACTTCACGGGGCCAGGGAAGGGAAGGGAAGAGTGGGAAAATGAGCTTGGTGGAGGAGAGTGGGACTGGGCAGATTGTGGAGGACGGGGGGCGGCGACTCCCTAAAGCGCTTATGAGAAACTCCAGCCTTCTCCCTCTTCCACTCCGCCCTCTGCCCTATGAACCCCAATTATGCTTCCCTCCACATATCCGCCTCTCCCCTGCCCCTTTTTCCAGGCAGCGAGCCAACTAGGCCCAATTTGTTGCCTACTCAAGTCACTCCTCAAGTTTCTCGGTGATTGCACCATTTTCAAGAAACCGCTGTAGCTAAGAAGCGCAGAAGCGCACTAAGTGGTCAATACCCTACGGCCAAAAATGGCCAAAATATTCTCCCCATAGGGTCAGGATTGATGCAGGTGGGCCTAGTTTGAAAAGGGCCCAGGGCATTTGAGGGATGTGAGAAGGGATTGGCAGCGCAGAAGGCAGAGGGATGCAAGCGCCGCACGCCATCGACTGGGACGGGGACGAAGCCTTGCTCACCTACAAGTGCCAGTGCGAGGCTGGCAACCGAGAGAATTGCCAGTGCAAGCCATTCCTCCTCACCGCCCCGCCCTCGCCCTCCTCTGTCGCCAAAGACCCTGTCACCAATCCAGGTCTGACTGGTTTTTTGGACGGCCTAAGGTCTAGGTATCATCCTCTGTGAGTCTGCTGATTAACGCGTCATTTGTCTGAGCGGGCTAAAAATTTGATCACTCTCATATTTCCGACTTTATGCAACATTTTGTTCAGTAGATTGATCTTGGGGGACAACGTTTGCCGGTTCTGCATTCGATTTATATTTGTTTCATTAATTCATCCGTTCATTCATATATGCATTTATATAAATAGACTCCGCCCTCCCCCAAACCGCTTATACCCGGCACATCGTTCTGTTCAAAACAAATGCGTTCGTCAGCGCTGCAATTGTTGCAAAAGGGGGCGGAAGTTAGGTTGAGGAGGCGAAGTAAGATTTGAAGTAGCTTCATCTGCTGCCCTGGGGGAGGCGGAGGAGGGGAGCTAAGCTGGTGAGACGAGGGCAGTTTAAGCCTAATCAGGCTTTGAATAAGGCATGCGTGAGGGGTGGGAGAGAATCCGCTTGCACGAACCTCAACCTCAAACCCATCATTTTCATTAACCTTTCCCTCAACCAGGCCGCTGAGAGACTAGACGTCTATTGACTGCAATTCTTTCCTCAACCCCCTCTGCTCACCTAAATCTTATTAGCTTGCTCAATCTTCACGCTCCCTCAGAAACCAATTAGCATCCTCAAGTAGAGCATATTTAAGCATCATGCTTTGACAAGCTTGATGGACTATACAAAAGATTTGGTTCTTGAAGATTCGACAGTTGGTGTGAAGGGCTTGAAGGGAAGGGTGAAGGTGTGTGGCAGGGTGATGTAGATGGTGGCTTGGATGGCGGCGTTGGCGCTGAACCTGACTACGGAAAGGGGCAGCGGTTGGCTGCGATGCAACTGCTACGCCCCCAACGCCCTACCCGGACTCAGCAGCCAAGGGCCCACCTGTCTTTGCCCGCACCCTTTGGACAGTGAGTGCACTTAGAATTTGTTGCCAATCTTCCACCATCTGGGAGATGATATTGGTTAATGAGGGTGATGAAATGTATTTTTTCCTGAGAAGTGAGAATTATTGAGATCAGAGGGTAAAAGTAACGATGAAGTTGATGGCACTAGGTTGAACAGGATGAATGACTGTTTGAAGTCTGCCGCTGTTGCTGTTTGATGTGCAGTGCAATTTAATCCATAGAAATCGTCCATTAAAAGAAAATGATATTAGTTGCCTTTCTACAACTAAAAGTCAGTCAGACTTTCGGAAAGAATTCAGCAGCTGAAAGAGGATCATCTGATATTTGGCGACGTTCGGTTTCGATTTCCAGTCCGCGGCTTCCTCACAAACTGAACTAACTGCTTTTGTCCCGTTGCCAGCCAATAGGGAGCCCTTTTTCAAAAAGTGCTCCCGTTTTTTCAGCATCCATAAAAAAGGCCTTTATGAGGCAGGGCAGGGACATCAATTGCGCTATTTGAGAGCCGGCGATTTGAGCAGGCAGCTCTCTAAATCCTTCATGCTCCAGATGAGATCGTAATTAGATTTGCCAGCCTACGCTGGCTTCGCAAGAAAAGAGGAGCGCTAGACCTGAAGCAAACCAGCTTTCCTTCTCCATCCGCCTCTCCAAGTTCCTGCGATAGCTTTTCAGACCCCTCCCTCCCCAGAGCTGATGCATCAAGGAGAGGTGGGGTAATAATATCAAGAGAGACTGGCGCTATCCAGAGCCTTGCAGTCCTTCTAGACATGCAACCATTTCCCTTTCTCGCTTCGCCTCAATTGCATAATCGTTTCCTGGATACGAATTTTTCCCCAGCCTCCCTTTGAAGCTCGACATCAGAGCCCTTGCTGCTGCTATGAAGGCCGATTTCTTGTTTGCTCAGGGGGTATCCGAGAGTGGCCTAGGCAGAGCTAGGAGGCAGCTCCGTTACCTAGGCCTCTCTGTCTATAGCTGCCTGGATGTATAGGCCAAGGCTGTTGATGAAGTGAATCTATGCGAGGAGAGAGGGCCTGGCAATTGCATTAGGGCGCAATCACCGGGTGACCATGGAAGCGGAGGAGACGGAGACGCACTGGCTCCAGCAGAGCATGGAAGGCGTCCTCCTGCCCTGGATCATCTCCCTCGCCTCTAACTCCGCCGCCCTCCGTACCAACGCCACCCCCTCTGACAGCCAGACCTACACCACCGGCTACGAGCAGCAGGACAGCTCCATCAACTTCGACCAGGACCAGCAGCTCGGCAGCAGTTTGGAGAAGGCAGGAGGACCGGAGCTGGCAATCAGGGTGACGAATGCCTCCGCAGGTTGGTCTCTGGGGCTGTGGATTGATCGGGGCTGTGGAAGGAGAGGCTGGCTGGCCCCTTGCATTATGGATGAGAGGAGGTGGAGGGGAAACTTCTCCCCTCCTCCTATCTCTGTGTCTCTGTCAGAAGGCCACCCCTCCACTTCTTGGCCAACGTCTGCCCGGGCTAGACATCATGCGAGCACCGCCGAAGCCAGGTTTCTGGGTGAATGAATCGAAGGAATGAAAGGAGGTCATTGAAATTGCTAGAAGGCTGTCAATTTGAAAGCCAAAATTGTATCAGTACTCTAGAGGCATCATTGCTCATGCAACAATAGATGGATTGAGGCGTGAGCGAGTCGTCGGGGAAGGCCAAGCTGGACTCCGACTCCAGCGTCCAGCTACGCTGCTCCGTCTCCGGCGAGCTCCACGAGGACGGGCCCATCAACTGGCTCTTTGAGTACCCCCTTAGCTCCTCCTTCTGTCCTGGAGCAGCCCAGAGGATTGCAGAGGCAAAGACATCGAGCAGTCCTCCATCGCCGAGCAGGTCATCGTCAGCCCGCCTCGTCAAGTCGGTGACAAGTATATCAGCTTTCTTCCGCCACCTCTAGTCCAAACCTAGCCCTAACCTTGAGGCAGGAGACGGAGCTGAGACTGGAAGGATTCAGCCTCCAACATGCCGGCACCTACGAATGCAAGGTTCTTCTTGAGGCTATTCTGAAGGCTGCAAAGACTGCATGTGAATAGGCTGGGGGGATGAGGATGAGAAAGCAATTCCAGGTGAATTGGGCGGAGGGCTCGGGCTCCAGAGCCAGGCTGACGCTGCAGCTGAACCCGGAGCCCCTGGAGGCCAGCAAGTTGGCAGACCTTGGACTTGAGGTTCCCCATCCTCTCTCACACTCATGCCAGCCCGAGGACTTAGAGCCAGAAGCCTTGCTTGATGGAATGACTTAGATGGCCAGCAGGACTGTGATTGTCAGAAATGTCCAGAGACTGAGGCTGCGGCGGCGTGTCAGAACGGCGGCCTCTGCTACAAGGAGCTCAACGCACCCGTGGGCAACCACTTCTGTCGGTTAGGCTTCTAAGCCCTATTTTCAAGGACACAATTTGAAGCAGCCTCCAGCTCCTGTAGCTGAGCTTCGAAATGTCAAAAGACTTAGCAGCACCAGGCTTAGGGTAACTTTTGAAACTGCCCAGCTTTTTTTAGCTTCAAGCGAACTGTGAAGCGCTGGTGCAAATGACTTTCTCCCCCAAAGACAGCCAGCGGCTGGTCTGAAAGACGGATAGGAATGTGAGAGTAGGTGTGCTCCGGACTCCTTTGGGCCCTCCTGCCAGTTCCGAGGCTTCCCGGGTCTTCCGGCCTCCTCCAGGCCTCCGCCGCAGGGTTCGCTATGCCGCCCAACTGCTTGTAAGCGCCCCCCAACCAGCCATACCCAGCCACACACACCCCCGCTCCAATAGCTTGCCTGCACCTTAGCCTCCCCTCGGGGCCCTCGCCCCTCGGGCTCACAACCTTATCGGGATCCATACGCCCCACAGACGCTTGCCTCGCTGCTTAGCACCTCATTATGGGGCTCTCTCCACCCAGTCGATCTTGAGGCGGCTTTGTCAAGCAAAATACTAATTTTCTCATCTTGCCCATTGGTGCAGGTCATGGCTTTTTGATTCAAGTTGGTCAACAAATCTTGTTTGGCATAGTCGCATGCTCTGAAATCCGAAATGAGGCCGAATATTTATGCTAATAAGTTAAATGGACTAGTTTGAGATTATAAAGAACCTTGATCCCAACTGATTGAGCAGCCTAGTTGGAACAGGGTGAGGAGTGATTGTGAGGACTGAGGAAGGAGGTGCAGGTGTTTGGGCCGCTTCACGGGCCCGGCGTGCCAGTACGAGCTGGCGGCCGTGCAAAAGGCTCTCGCCTCCCCCACTCAGCCTGCCTCCGAAGCTGCTCTCTGTGAGCAGAGTAAGAGCCATCCATTAGGCCTCGCTTCTCTGCCTCCCACCACCCTCCACTGTCAGCGTGGCCTTGTTTCTGCATCTTCGTTGTCATGCTACGAGCCTTGTTTGGCTAAGCAAGACAGTCCTCTCCATGCCTATACACCCACCAGCCTATCTGAGCCTTTGTTGTCCAGGCCCTGAGCCATCCGCCTCAGTTGTTGGAGTGCTCTGTATACCTATAGTGTACCCCGTTCCACGTCGTCACCATCTGAGCTTCTGGTCCAAACTAGGCTCCAGTGTGACAGGACCCCAGCCTCTACTGCTTGCATGGGCGCTTCTGTTCAGGTGTGCGGGGGGCTTCATGGGCAGCGCCTGCCAGTTCAAGCTCGTTGGCGACGGCGGGCGGCCCACCACCCAGTGCATCTCCTGTTAGTACCCCCGCACCTATGCACCCACTCCACCCACTGCTCACTTTTCTTTCCCGCACCCTCTCTGGCCTTCAAACAACTCTACTGGCCAGGCCTCAACAACTCTTCGCCTACTGCTCAGGCTCCAGAGCTGCGCTTTTCACCCTCCCCCAACCCAATCCCCTCTGTTTGCTTGCACGGGCTGTGTGTGCTGTGAAGTCTGGGAGGGGGACTTTGAAAGAGAGAGGTGGGACTTTGCAGACGGGGAGGAGTACAAGCAGGCGGTGATCGGTTTGGGGGCAGCGTTCAGTGTCCTTCTGCTCCTCCTCATCGTCTGCGCCCTGGCCTACCAGAAGCGAAAGTTAGGCTGGCGGTAACCCTTCCCGCCCTGGCCCTCTTTTGGCCCCCCAGCTGAGAGAAGCTGCTGATTGTCAGAACAAAAGGCGCTCGACGTCGAAGGCGGCAGGAGGAGGAGGCCAGAAGGACCGGCGGGCAGCGGGCCAACGGCGGAGTCCTTCGCCCTGTACACCTGGATGATGCGGAGAAGGTAAGCTAGGATGCTTTTTGGGGGAATGAACGATGATAAAGTTTGCGTAAAATGATTGTACATTGGTACATGACTATATGTAAAAGGGAGGATTTGCAGGAGCAACTGCTTCCGGGCTCCACGACGGTGTGCGAAGCGAATCAGCTGCTAAAATGCACCAAGTGCGGCTTTGAGATCACCTCTTCTGCCCTGAGGGAATCCGGTGCTCGACTCTCTGCCACCCCAACCTCCGCCAGAAGAACACCTGGTTTCTTTTCCTTCCTTCCTTCCCGCAATTATGATGCAAATTGAGCAGGAAACTACTCAAGCAACCCTCATTGACCAGTATGAGGCAATTGGACAAATTAATTGACCAATTTTAAGCTTTGAGGGCACTCCTTGAAGGAATATGGACATTGAGCAATATGGAACAACGCCATATAGAGAGCAAAATTGTCTTCTTTGTCAGGCGCGGAAAGCAGCGGCCTGGAAGTGAGACGAAGCAACTCGCTGCCCGACAGTCCAGACCGAGAACCCAGCGGCCAGCCCATCGGTAGAGTCCCACTTGTTTACCTTCCTTCTCAGTCATGAAGGCTTTGCATCGCCAGCCATCCCGCTGGAGATCGCGCTGGAGTGTAAGTCGCCTTTGAGGCCCTGCTAGTTCTCTCTAGCAGACCCACTATGCCGCAGTCTTTTCCTAGTCCACTAGCCAGCTCGCCTATGTCCAGCTCAGCTCACACGCCTGCCCAGTGTCCCTTTAAAGAGCTCCATGCCTTTTCTGCCACACTACCCATCTGTAGAGTCACACTTCTCCTTTGACCTTCCTTCTCAGTCATGAAGGCTTTGCATCGCCAGCCATCCCGCTGGAGATCGCGCTGGAGTGTAAGTCGCCTTTGAGGCCCTGCTAGTTCTCTCTAGCAGACCCACTATGCCGCAGTCTTTTCCTAGTCCACTAGCCAGCTCGCCTATGTCCAGCTCAGCTCACACGCCTGCCCAGTGTCCCTTTAAAGAGCTCCATGCCTTTTCTGCCACACTACCCATCTGTAGAGTCACACTTCTCCTTTGACCTTCCTTCTCAGTCATGAAGGCTTTGCATCGCCAGCCATCCCGCTGGAGATCGCGCTGGAGTGTAAGTCGCCTTTGAGGCCCTGCTAGTTCTCTCTAGCAGACCCACTATGCCGCAGTCTTTTCCTAGTCCACTAGCCAGCTCGCCTATGTCCAGCTCAGCTCACACGCCTGCCCAGTGTCCCTTTAAAGAGCTCCATGCCTTTTCTGCCACACTACCCATCTGTAGAGTCACACTTCTCCTTTGACCTTCCTTCTCAGTCATGAAGGCTTTGCATCGCCAGCCATCCCGCTGGAGATCGCGCTGGAGTGTAAGTCGCCTTTGAGGCCCTGCTAGTTCTCTCTAGCAGACCCACTATGCCGCAGTCTTTTCCTAGTCCACTAGCCAGCTCGCCTATGTCCAGCTCAGCTCACACGCCTGCCCAGTGTCCCTTTAAAGAGCTCCATGCCTTTTCTGCCACACTACCCATCTGTAGAGTCACACTTCTCCTTTGACCTTCCTTCTCAGTCATGAAGGCTTTGCATCGCCAGCCATCCCGCTGGAGATCGCGCTGGAGTGTAAGTCGCCTTTGAGGCCCTGCTAGTTCTCTCTAGCAGACCCACTATGCCGCAGTCTTTTCCTAGTCCACTAGCCAGCTCGCCTATGTCCAGCTCAGCTCACACGCCTGCCCAGTGTCCCTTTAAAGAGCTCCATGCCTTTTCTGCCACACTACCCATCTGTAGAGTCACACTTCTCCTTTGACCTTCCTTCTCAGTCATGAAGGCTTTGCATCGCCAGCCATCCCGCTGGAGATCGCGCTGGAGTGTAAGTCGCCTTTGAGGCCCTGCTAGTTCTCTCTAGCAGACCCACTATGCCGCAGTCTTTTCCTAGTCCACTAGCCAGCTCGCCTATGTCCAGCTCAGCTCACACGCCTGCCCAGTGTCCCTTTAAAGAGCTCCATGCCTTTTCTGCCACACTACCCATCTGTAGAGTCACACTTCTCCTTTGACCTTCCTTCTCAGTCATGAAGGCTTTGCATCGCCAGCCATCCCGCTGGAGATCGCGCTGGAGTGTAAGTCGCCTTTGAGGCCCTGCTAGTTCTCTCTAGCAGACCCACTATGCCGCAGTCTTTTCCTAGTCCACTAGCCAGCTCGCCTATGTCCAGCTCAGCTCACACGCCTGCCCAGTGTCCCTTTAAAGAGCTCCATGCCTTTTCTGCCACACTACCCATCTGTAGAGTCACACTTCTCCTTTGACCTTCCTTCTCAGTCATGAAGGCTTTGCATCGCCAGCCATCCCGCTGGAGATCGCGCTGGAGTGTAAGTCGCCTTTGAGGCCCTGCTAGTTCTCTCTAGCAGACCCACTATGCCGCAGTCTTTTCCTAGTCCACTAGCCAGCTCGCCTATGTCCAGCTCAGCTCACACGCCTGCCCAGTGTCCCTTTAAAGAGCTCCATGCCTTTTCTGCCACACTACCCATCTGTAGAGTCACACTTCTCCTTTGACCTTCCTTCTCAGTCATGAAGGCTTTGCATCGCCAGCCATCCCGCTGGAGATCGCGCTGGAGTGTAAGTCGCCTTTGAGGCCCTGCTAGTTCTCTCTAGCAGACCCACTATGCCGCAGTCTTTTCCTAGTCCACTAGCCAGCTCGCCTATGTCCAGCTCAGCTCACACGCCTGCCCAGTGTCCCTTTAAAGAGCTCCATGCCTTTTCTGCCACACTACCCATCTGTAGAGTCACACTTCTCCTTTGACCTTCCTTCTCAGTCATGAAGGCTTTGCATCGCCAGCCATCCCGCTGGAGATCGCGCTGGAGTGTAAGTCGCCTTTGAGGCCCTGCTAGTTCTCTCTAGCAGACCCACTATGCCGCAGTCTTTTCCTAGTCCACTAGCCAGCTCGCCTATGTCCAGCTCAGCTCACACGCCTGCCCAGTGTCCCTTTAAAGAGCTCCATGCCTTTTCTGCCACACTACCCATCTGTAGAGTCACACTTCTCCTTTGACCTTCCTTCTCAGTCATGAAGGCTTTGCATCGCCAGCCATCCCGCTGGAGATCGCGCTGGAGTGTAAGTCGCCTTTGAGGCCCTGCTAGTTCTCTCTAGCAGACCCACTATGCCGCAGTCTTTTCCTAGTCCACTAGCCAGCTCGCCTATGTCCAGCTCAGCTCACACGCCTGCCCAGTGTCCCTTTAAAGAGCTCCATGCCTTTTCTGCCACACTACCCATCTGTAGAGTCACACTTCTCCTTTGACCTTCCTTCTCAGTCATGAAGGCTTTGCATCGCCAGCCATCCCGCTGGAGATCGCGCTGGAGTGTAAGTCGCCTTTGAGGCCCTGCTAGTTCTCTCTAGCAGACCCACTATGCCGCAGTCTTTTCCTAGTCCACTAGCCAGCTCGCCTATGTCCAGCTCAGCTCACACGCCTGCCCAGTGTCCCTTTAAAGAGCTCCATGCCTTTTCTGCCACACTACCCATCTGTAGAGTCACACTTCTCCTTTGACCTTCCTTCTCAGTCATGAAGGCTTTGCATCGCCAGCCATCCCGCTGGAGATCGCGCTGGAGTGTAAGTCGCCTTTGAGGCCCTGCTAGTTCTCTCTAGCAGACCCACTATGCCGCAGTCTTTTCCTAGTCCACTAGCCAGCTCGCCTATGTCCAGCTCAGCTCACACGCCTGCCCAGTGTCCCTTTAAAGAGCTCCATGCCTTTTCTGCCACACTACCCATCTGTAGAGTCACACTTCTCCTTTGACCTTCCTTCTCAGTCATGAAGGCTTTGCATCGCCAGCCATCCCGCTGGAGATCGCGCTGGAGTGTAAGTCGCCTTTGAGGCCCTGCTAGTTCTCTCTAGCAGACCCACTATGCCGCAGTCTTTTCCTAGTCCACTAGCCAGCTCGCCTATGTCCAGCTCAGCTCACACGCCTGCCCAGTGTCCCTTTAAAGAGCTCCATGCCTTTTCTGCCACACTACCCATCTGTAGAGTCACACTTCTCCTTTGACCTTCCTTCTCAGTCATGAAGGCTTTGCATCGCCAGCCATCCCGCTGGAGATCGCGCTGGAGTGTAAGTCGCCTTTGAGGCCCTGCTAGTTCTCTCTAGCAGACCCACTATGCCGCAGTCTTTTCCTAGTCCACTAGCCAGCTCGCCTATGTCCAGCTCAGCTCACACGCCTGCCCAGTGTCCCTTTAAAGAGCTCCATGCCTTTTCTGCCACACTACCCATCTGTAGAGTCACACTTCTCCTTTGACCTTCCTTCTCAGTCATGAAGGCTTTGCATCGCCAGCCATCCCGCTGGAGATCGCGCTGGAGTGTAAGTCGCCTTTGAGGCCCTGCTAGTTCTCTCTAGCAGACCCACTATGCCGCAGTCTTTTCCTAGTCCACTAGCCAGCTCGCCTATGTCCAGCTCAGCTCACACGCCTGCCCAGTGTCCCTTTAAAGAGCTCCATGCCTTTTCTGCCACACTACCCATCTGTAGAGTCACACTTCTCCTTTGACCTTCCTTCTCAGTCATGAAGGCTTTGCATCGCCAGCCATCCCGCTGGAGATCGCGCTGGAGTGTAAGTCGCCTTTGAGGCCCTGCTAGTTCTCTCTAGCAGACCCACTATGCCGCAGTCTTTTCCTAGTCCACTAGCCAGCTCGCCTATGTCCAGCTCAGCTCACACGCCTGCCCAGTGTCCCTTTAAAGAGCTCCATGCCTTTTCTGCCACACTACCCATCTGTAGAGTCACACTTCTCCTTTGACCTTCCTTCTCAGTCATGAAGGCTTTGCATCGCCAGCCATCCCGCTGGAGATCGCGCTGGAGTGTAAGTCGCCTTTGAGGCCCTGCTAGTTCTCTCTAGCAGACCCACTATGCCGCAGTCTTTTCCTAGTCCACTAGCCAGCTCGCCTATGTCCAGCTCAGCTCACACGCCTGCCCAGTGTCCCTTTAAAGAGCTCCATGCCTTTTCTGCCACACTACCCATCTGTAGAGTCACACTTCTCCTTTGACCTTCCTTCTCAGTCATGAAGGCTTTGCATCGCCAGCCATCCCGCTGGAGATCGCGCTGGAGTGTAAGTCGCCTTTGAGGCCCTGCTAGTTCTCTCTAGCAGACCCACTATGCCGCAGTCTTTTCCTAGTCCACTAGCCAGCTCGCCTATGTCCAGCTCAGCTCACACGCCTGCCCAGTGTCCCTTTAAAGAGCTCCATGCCTTTTCTGCCACACTACCCATCTGTAGAGTCACACTTCTCCTTTGACCTTCCTTCTCAGTCATGAAGGCTTTGCATCGCCAGCCATCCCGCTGGAGATCGCGCTGGAGTGTAAGTCGCCTTTGAGGCCCTGCTAGTTCTCTCTAGCAGACCCACTATGCCGCAGTCTTTTCCTAGTCCACTAGCCAGCTCGCCTATGTCCAGCTCAGCTCACACGCCTGCCCAGTGTCCCTTTAAAGAGCTCCATGCCTTTTCTGCCACACTACCCATCTGTAGAGTCACACTTCTCCTTTGACCTTCCTTCTCAGTCATGAAGGCTTTGCATCGCCAGCCATCCCGCTGGAGATCGCGCTGGAGTGTAAGTCGCCTTTGAGGCCCTGCTAGTTCTCTCTAGCAGACCCACTATGCCGCAGTCTTTTCCTAGTCCACTAGCCAGCTCGCCTATGTCCAGCTCAGCTCACACGCCTGCCCAGTGTCCCTTTAAAGAGCTCCATGCCTTTTCTGCCACACTACCCATCTGTAGAGTCACACTTCTCCTTTGACCTTCCTTCTCAGTCATGAAGGCTTTGCATCGCCAGCCATCCCGCTGGAGATCGCGCTGGAGTGTAAGTCGCCTTTGAGGCCCTGCTAGTTCTCTCTAGCAGACCCACTATGCCGCAGTTTTTTCCTAGTCCACTAGCCAGCTCGCCTATGTCCAGCTCAGCTCACACGCCTGCCCAGTGTCCCTTTAAAGAGCTCCATGCCTTTTCTGCCACACTACCCATCTGTAGAGTCACACTTCTCCTTTGACCTTCCTTCTCAGTCATGAAGGCTTTGCATCGCCAGCCATCCCGCTGGAGATCGCGCTGGAGTGTAAGTCGCCTTTGAGGCCCTGCTAGTTCTCTCTAGCAGACCCACTATGCCGCAGTTTTTTCCTAGTCCACTAGCCAGCTCGCCTATGTCCAGCTCAGCTCACACGCCTGCCCAGTGTCCCTTTAAAGAGCTCCATGCCTTTTCTGCCACACTACCCATCTGTAGAGTCACACTTCTCCTTTGACCTTCCTTCTCAGTCATGAAGGCTTTGCATCGCCAGCCATCCCGCTGGAGATCGCGCTGGAGTGTAAGTCACCTATTAGGCCCTGCCAGTTCTAGCAGAAGCCTCAGCCTTTTCCTAGTCCACTAGCCAGCTCGCCTATGTACAGATTACTCACGCTCAGCTCACATGCCTGCCCAGTGTCCCTTTGAAGAGCTCCATTCCGCGCTTTTTCTCTCACACTCACTGCCCATATGTAGAACGTTCGGGTCATTTATGTAAAATGCTACGCCCATGCCTAGATTCTATTCAAAATATCTAGCCAGGTGTTTAGAAGGAACCGTCCAAGTTCAACAATTTTAGTCGGCAAATCCATCTGATTCAATTCGATGCCATTTGGCAGGTCCAGCAGCCGGTCGGGCGTACCCGTTCGACCCGGCCTGCGAGCAGTGCGTGAGCGAGTACGCCCACCTCTCCTACCCACCCGCAGAGGTCACGTCGCCGGAGTACTCCTGGCCAGCTCCGCCCGTCTCCCTGGCTGCTGCCGGAGCCGCCTCCCCTCCCCTGCAGCCGGCCAATGTCAGCCCGCGCCTGCCGGGCAGGGCTCAAAGGAAGGTATACGAGGTCCTGGCTTCCATAGACCCCTTGCACCTGCCTGCCTCTCTCAACTGCCTGCTCTCACTCTTAGGGGGCCTTTTTGCCGCGTTTTTAGGTGTCTATTTTGGAGTTCCAAACTTCCAACTACTGCGTGTCAGAGAATTAGGAAATCAGATAAATCAGAAAGTAAATGGGATTGATAATTTTATAAATTTTCAGCATGGGAGTGAAATTTGCCAGGAAAAATCTCATCTAGACCAATTGTAAATTTTCCTATATCTATTTTTTTATGATGGTAAAAATGAACAGTTTCAATATGCTATGAAAAAGCTAGACATACAGCATGAAAACCCTCACCAACTTAGGCCTCCTTGTAGGAATGGCGCTGCTGACTGGTACCAAAGCCCTACATGCCCTCTACCCAATTTTCACCCATGCAAGCTTCTCTAACCGCCGCCTCCCCCCCAACCATCCTCAGCCCCTCCATATACCCTCGTGCAGTCTCAACCTCGTGCCGTGTCCATTTTGGGCCAACCCTTCCGCTTCCTTCCCCCCTGCCTCCCCCATTCCCTACCACCTCCGTCAATCCCTCATCAACCCTCAAATACCCTCAATTGCAGGACCGACTCGGCTCCGATCCCCTCGGCCCCGCCTCCGTCACCTCAGAGGCCAGCCGAGCCCTGGACGGCCTCCAATCCCCGCCGCCCGTGGCCCCCAAGCCCTGCCTCAAGGCCGGCCACGGCGGCGCCAAGGTCGTCTCCTTCCAGCCTCCGCAGGCCGCCAGCACCCTCCTCCTGCGCAAGGCCCAGCCTCCGGAGGCCGCCGCCGGGCCCACGGCTCCCTGGCGTCAGAGGGAGGCCGCTGGGGTCCTCACGCCGCCGTCCAGTGTGGCTGCAGTTTCGGTGCACGGCCATCAGCCGCGATTCTCCATCGCCGCGGGGAGGAGGGTCAGCCAGGAGGACACCATCCAAGTGGCCAGGGTCTAGGCCTGGCTTGGTGCAAACTGCTGCTACTCTCCCTGCCTGCCCCAACAGGGATGAATTGGCGGCTGACTCTGTGAAGAGCTGGGCAAGCTGGTGGCAGAGAGGTTGATTGTGATTCTGATTGCCTCGCGCCAAGCAGACCCAACAACTGCTGATCTCGGATGCTGGCGGCGAACATTTGGCATTGGAGTGAAATTTCTGCTAGAAGAATATGACTGAAATTGAGGACTCCTTTTTCGGGCAATCCATTCACTTGGCTTAGGCAGAAACTGCGATTATATTTCCTGTAAGCCCCTCAAGCTGCCTCCACTGCGCCTGCCCCCAGCTCAGGGCCTTTGCTGACCCCGTTATCGTGCACTCATCAAGTCCTTCTCAGTGATAGTCTGGCTTTGCATTGGGTTCCCCTTCTTGGCTTTGCGCCCTGCTTGCTTTCACTTCTTTCGGTGCGGAGAAAACCTGGTCATTGCACACAGCATATGTTTTGACAATCGGATACCCTATCGACGCACTGCCATTCGGCTGGTCAAAAACGAGAAAAAAATTGAATAGAAATATTTAGCGGAGCAAGAGTCGCATAAATTTTCCATTTTTTATGTTTTTGATAAATATGCATTTATTTTTTCATATTTTTGTGGCTATTATTTACGAAACTGACAGATTTGCAATCGCATCGCAGAGGCCCGCTAACTTCCACAAGCAATTGGTGACAAACTAAAAATTGCCTTACCTCATCAATTACCTCATGATCGCTAGAGTCCTGTCAAAACTCCGCCATACTCTGCCCTGAATCAAGGCAAGCCCCGCGTGGGCCTGTGCCTTTCAATCTCCCCCTCCCCAGCGTATATTCCCCTGTCCAACAGTACCAATTCTTAAAGAACTCAAAAAATTGTCTAAAAACTTTTTTGACAGTCAGACTAGTTCGATGGAGCGGCGGGCTGAGCATGAAAGCCGGCTCTGGGCCCCGGAGGCCTATCGACCCCTGCCGACACCGTTGGGGGAATCGCTGCGCTTCTCCTCCTCTGCTCGGGAGTGGATCCCAGCCACAGCCGCCAGCCCTGCTCCTCGTCTTTCCAGGCCAACCTCCGCTCGCCCCTATGCCGCTTCCCATGCCCCGCCCCTTTCTTTCAGGTTTACTTCTTTTGTTTGTTTTTGAAAAACGGCCTAGTTCTTGGCTTGATTTTTCGCCCGAAAAAAGCAAGAAAAAACGCTGTTAGCGATATTTTTGGTGTTTTCGAGCAGAATAAGTTACAGCTTATGTGAGCAAGACCTAATGCTAATGCATTTACGGGAATCTCGACTGCAAGCAGTCGAGAAGCCGTCCTTGTAGCAGTATCTTTTCGATACTAGAACTTTACACTCCTATGAAGAGTGCCCAGGACGACTATGAAGCTGAATAGTCTTCATAGCCTCTGGTAGAGACACCAATTGGCGCAGGGCCATTTGGTGTGTCTCGGGTTTCGCCATTTAATTACAGACCCGAGCGGGGTGGCTCATCAGTGTAAGCCCGCTGGAGTCGGCGAAAAGTGAATAAGTGAATCACCTCTCTGGATTGATTAAGCAAAGGATTAATTTGAGTTACAGCTTATGTGAAGCAAAGGATTAATTTATTACAGCAAAGGATTAATTTGAGCTTATGTGAAGAATGGAATTTAGGCGAGACGCAGAGCGGCGCCTGGAGCAGGTGAAAGAGGACCTGGCAGAAGTGGCCCGTTTGGACACCGCCAAGGCCACTAAATCTATTCTTCGTCAACGCCAGCCAGAAGTGAGCACCGCCCTCAATGCCAAGGTTTCTGCTCACTCCGCTATGATAACCTCAACTCGCCTACAAATAAACTCAAATACATTCATCCAATGCGTTTCTGCACCTTATCAATCACCCCCAAACTTCGACCATAGAATGAATTTTCGAAATCTTTTGCAATTTTAGAAAAAAGCAATGGCAACAGGTGGAGCGAGAGTTGAGCAAGCAAGCGGCCCCGGCCACCTTCGAAGATCTGCCTCGGTTGGAGTTCGACGAGGCGGCTTTCCTTCGCCAGGAGGAGGCCAAGGCTCGGCGGAAAAGAGCCGCCCTCAAAGCTCGACTGGACAAACAGCAGCGCCCGCCCTGGCGATACTGAGCCCTTCTGTTTTGCTCTCTGCAGCCATTGGCTTACTCCCATTGTGCTTTCAGCTTCTGCCTGTAGCTAGTATATGCTGTGAATGATGAGGGCGCAATGGATAGCGAAGATGTTGTGGGATTGTATTTATTGCTGAGCGTTTTTGGAGTTTTGAGAGGCTGTCTTTGTGTTCGAGTCGATATTTTACTGCCAGGTGCAGGTTTGAAGCGGACGAGAAGGAGGTTGAAGAATACAAAGTGACCGAACCGGATAAAGCTAAATTCGAGTGAGAAGTAGCGGAAGTAATTAGTTGACATCAAAGTCCGGAGGCCTTTTAGACAAAGACAGAGCATTAATTGGACAAATTCCCGTCGGTGAGACGATTTTAGTAAAAGGGGTAGGCCTGCTAGGCAACCGTTTGCATGACAACCTTTTACAACAGTCCTTGGCGACCCATTTGACACTGAAACCTAATATCTGACTTTTGACACTGTGATTTTGGGCTGTCATTCCCTTCACAGCCCCAGACTATAGTAGATTTGTCTAGAAAGTCTGAGGGACATGAGCTCTGGTCGTAGCGGGCTTCCACTCAGCCTAGATGAAGGTTTTATCAGGAGTCTCTCCTTGCCCTAAGCATCCCGGCTAATGAAGCTGTGGTGAAGGGAATCCCTCCAAGATCCTGCTACCCAGGCGTTTCCACGTCAACAGGAAGCCCTTGATGACCCTTGCCAGGCTGAAGAAGCTCATCAAAGCTGCCCTCACACACTGACACAGCCGAACAACAACAGAGGACATGCTGCACAACCACGACAAATCGGAGACTGACCTGAGCCAGGCGTTGGTGCTGGTGGTTTGATTGGTGAATGGGGCAGAGTGGAATTTGTAGGGATGTGAAAAGGGGGCTGGAGGGTGTGCTGAGTGCGGAGGAGCGAGCGGAGCTGCGGCGAAGCTTCGATGCGCTCAAGGCGGACTCTCAGGACTTCGGACTCAACATTTTTAGACGGTACACCCAATGCTAGCCTTCAATCAGGCATGAAGAAGCTGCAAAATGGGAGAGCCGAATTTGTTCTGATGACACTTTGCCTTGGGAGCCAATAGAAGGCGATCTGTGCAATAGAAGGCAGTTGCAAATGGGTCGGGGGAAGTTAAAAGTGAAAGTAGCAAAGATGTCGAAGGCGGAGTATAGATAGAGTGCTTGAGAGATGCTTGAGAGATAAGCAGTGTTTGCAGGCTGTTCTCAGAACACCCGGAGTACAAGTCGGTGATCAGCAAGTTCCGCTTCGTCCACGACATCGACTTGGCCACCTCCAAGGTCCTCAAGCGTCACGCCGACCTCGGTCAGAAGCCTTGCCTAGAGCGGAAGGCGTGGAGGGACTGTAAGAGGAGGATTTTGTCAGTGATGAGCGAGCTGGAGATCATATTGGGAGCAATGGAGGAGCCGGAGCAGTTGGAGGTTTCTCTCCACAAGATCGCCGTCAAGCACCACATTCATCACATTTCCAGCAAGCACATTCAGGTCTCCCTGTCTTTTCTTTCCGAGAAATGTGGTAAAGTTTCGATTGAAATGTAGATTGAGTTTCTCAAAATTTTTCGAATTTTTTCAATTGTGGCTTTAAAAAAGCAATCAAATAGGTGTTCCAGCTGGGAATTTAGGGTGAACTGAACTTTGCCCTCAATTGGCATTGGCAAAGCTGAAAGCTTGAGGAAATTGTTTGAGACAATGGCGCCAGCAATTCTGGAAAGCTTGCAATCAGCGGAAGGAAAGAAGCCGGCTAAACTTACCAGGGAGGCATGGAATAAGTTCATGGCCCATTTGGGCTATTTGGTGGAACATGTTCACGTGTAAAGCAGCGTACTCAAGTCATAGACAGTTAGTGTAAGTGTCATTTATGATTGTTCGAATGTTTGCTATGGAAAGGTGATCTATGTCTCTGCAACAGTAGCAAAATCCTTGTAGGAAGATTTTATCTATTGGTTCGCAACGTGCAACGTGCAACGTCCAAACGTGCAACGTGTTAGAGCAATCAATTGATTTTAGTGGATAAATGCTCTCTCCATCGATGAACTTGTCACATCGAAAAAAGCCATTGGCTGTCTCCTAGAACCCCCCCCCCAAGACTTACACCCCCCCCCCCCCAAACTTACACCCCCCCCCCAAGACTTACACCCCCCCCAAACTTACACCCCCCCCCAAGACTTACACCCCCCCCAAGATTTACACCCCCCCACAAGGCATATATATTGAAAATTTTTTTATTGCCTTAACATACTTCTCTTTACATATCTCAAAGTTTAAACTCACGGAGTTTTCATGTAGATGATTAAATACCTACTTTTTTTACAAACATAGTTAGTCTATACCGGATGGCGGGCGCATGCCTACCAGGAGTAGGGGCTTGTCCCCTACCAGGAGTACCTTTCAAGATTCCAACTCAAAAGCTTAGACGCATGCTCGTCCTCGACGAGGTCATGACTGTGGCAGTACCTACTAGTTAGTCTATACCGAGTTCATTGATGTTTTAAAGTGCTCAACTCGGTAAGGACTAACTAGTAGGTTCTGCCACAGTCAAAGGACGAGCCTTTTAGTTTTTGTGTTGGCTACGCCCTATATAGCGGTATAGACTAACTAGTAACATGACGAACATGGTATAGACTAACTATGTTTCAAAATAGTAGGTATTTAGTTGTTTAGAAAAAAATTCCTTGAGTTTAAATTTCGAGATATGTACAGAGAAGCATTTTGAGCTAATAAAAATTTTTTCAATAAATACCCTTTGGGGGGGTGTAATTCTTGGGGGTGGGTGTAATTCTTGGGGGGGGGGGGGTGTAATTCTTGGGGGGGGGGGGGGGTGTAACCCCCTTGGGGGGGGGGGGGGGGTGAAAGTCTTGGGGGGGGGGGGTTCTACCTTCAGGGAGTCAGCCAAGCCATTTTTAAAACAAGTTTTTTTATTATTCAAAATGTATAATTTTGTAAACTTATAATTTATAGTTTGTAATTTATAAAAAGAAGTTTCACGAGCATTTTCGCTGTAAATATAACCGCAACTGAGTCCATCCTTTTTGACAGTCAAAAACCAAAAATGGTGGTGACTCACACAATGATGGCGCGTGGTGACTCACACACAATATGCGCAGAAGAATTCGCCGGTAAAAGGCAGCGGGAAAAAGCGCAGAAGCGAAAATCATGGAAGCCAAGTCCTACAAACGTCGCATCGTTGTCCTGCGCCACGCTGAGCGTCTGGACGCTCACATTTGTCAAAAATTTTTCAACTGTTATCATTCTGACCTTTCTGGAAGTATTCGGGTGGTTCACAATCGATTTCTTCTTCTCCCTCTATTTTCTTCTTAGAAGGGAGCTTTTGCTTAGAAATATGGCTGTTCAAAGCTTAATATTCTGTTGAAAGCTTAATCCCTTGGAAAAGAAGGCATGTATTTTTCGGTCGCCCGTACCAGGTGCCGAATGGAGCGAATGCCCCAGCCAACTGGTTGGTCAAAGCCTTCCCTGACGGGGAGTATAGAGCTGTGGACAGCAATGCACCGCCTAACCTTCCCATCAACAAGCCATTGCTCTCGGATTGGCGCTACGACTGCCCCATCACCCTACGTGGGGAGCGGGAGGCTTCCCTTCTGGTTTTTTACAGCTTTTTATGTTTTTGCAATTGCTACTGCAGTTTAGATCAGTCTTAATAGATTTTTTGACTGCTAGTTGAAAGTAACGCAACAGCTATATAATCTACTGCGAAAAATTTAAAATGCAAAGCTGAAGCTGCAGCGACCTGAATAGTTTCATCACATGAGTTGAGCAGTTTAGCCTATCGTCTCAACTACCATGCTTCACACACTTGATGGACGCAAAATTACAATGCAAATCCTAACCTGCACATGTTTTCAGGGCCAGCAGATGCGGCAGCGCGGGGAGCAGCCAGATCTCATCCTCGTCTCCCCCGCTCTGCGCTGTCTCCAGACCGCCGTCAGCCTCCGAGGCGGCCTCATCTCCTCCCTGCCACTCCTCATAGAGCCCGCCCTCTTCGAGTACCACACCCATCGCCACCTCCCACCCTTCCTCACCGCCCAGATCTACGCCACCGCCGGCTTCCCCGTCCTCAGCCACTACTCGCCCTGTCGAGAGCCTGCCAGCCTCTTTGCTCCAGAGCCGCTGGAGGCCTACTATCAGAGGGGCAGGGACCTCATCCTCCACATCTGCTCTCAGCATCCTGGTATGTGGCTTTCTGTTGAGGAGCAGATGGGTGGGCTGGTGGGAGGAGGTGGGTTTGAAGATGCGAAGGAAGTGTTGCTGGTGGCGCATGGGACGAGTCTGGACGTGGCCACGCGGATGATTAGAGGCTTGCCGGCGTTGAACAGGGGCCAGTTCTGGCGCAACGTGATGCCCAAGCTCCCCTTCAGCGCCTACCTCAGCTCCGCAGCCCTCCACCAATTGGGTACCTTCTACACTTTTATGGACAAAATTTGCACCATTGCATATTTGTTTGGCTGTCTAACCTTCTGCATTCAGCAAAGGGAATAATATTTTGAGAAGACGATAGCTGGGTGATGGTGCGCCCACCGCCGCAGCCAACAGCACGACTTCAGGGCCAGTTCGACTGGCGCTTCATCATCCCTGACCTCACTTTCTAGAAGCCAGCTTTCTTTCTGTTGGACGAAATTTTCGGTTTCTACCGGGGGGGGTAGGAACAGTGTTGCCGTTTTTTTATGCCATAATGTGTACATTACAGAATCTTATACAATCCATATAATGTATAGTATTGTATAATTGGCTGATTGTAATGTGAATGTATGTATAATTTTTGAGAGGCCAAAATATGCCTTAATTATGCCATAACTGGGCCTGTTATGGCATAACTGGGCTTGATATGGGCTAGTCATGGGATATCTATGCTCCAGTTTGCATTGTGGGATTTTGCCATGCAACCAATGCATAGATTGCAGAGGTGCAGCAAAGGCTCCAGCTTACTCTGTGCTGTTCGCCATGCAACCAATGCATAGATTGCAGAGGTGCAGCAAAGGCTCCAGCTTCTCTGTGCTGTTGGCGTTACGCCGATTCGGCGTTACGCCGATATGGCGTTACGCCGATTCGGCGTTACGCCAATTCGGCGTTACGCCGATTCAGCGTTACGCCGATTCGGCGTTACGCCATTTTGGCGTTACGCCGTTTAGGCGTTACGCCATTTCGGCGTTACGCCACATAGATTGCAAAGGTGCAGCAAAGGCTCCAGCTTCTCTCTGCTGTTCGCCATGCAACCAATGCATAGATTGCAGAGGTGCAGCAAAGGCTTCAGCTTCTCTGTGCTGTTTGCCATGCAACCAATGCATAGATTGCAAAGGTGCAGCAAAGGCTCCAGCTTCTCTCTGCTGTTCGCCATGCAACCAATGCATAGATTGCAGAGGTGCAGCAAAGGCTTCAGCTTCTCTGTGCTGTTCGCCATGCAACCAATGCATAGATTGCAGAGGTGCAGCAAAGGCTCCAGCTTCTCTGTGCTGTTCGCCATGCAACCAATGCATAGATTGCAGAGGTGCAGCAAAGGCTCCAGCTTACTCTGTGCTGTTCGCCATGCAACCAATGCATAGATTGCAGAGGTGCAGCAAAGGCTCCAGCTTACTCTGTGCTGTTCGCCATGCAACCAATGCATAGATTGCAGAGGTGCAGCAAAGGCTCCAGCTTACTCTGTGCTGTTCGCCATGCAACCAATGCATAGATTGCAGAGGTGCAGCAAAGGCTCCAGCTTCTCTGTGCTGTTGGCGTTACGCCGATTCAGCGTTATGCCGATTTGGCGTTACGCCATTTCGGCGTTACGCCACATAGATTGCAGAAGTGCAGCAAAGGCTTCAGCTTCTCTGTGCTGTTTGCCATGCAACCAATGCATAGATTGCAAAGGTGCAGCAAAGGCTCCAGCTTCTCTCTGCTGTTCACCATGCAACCAATGCATAGATTGCAGAGGTGCAGCAAAGGCTTCAGCTTCTCTGTGCTGTTCGCCATGCAACCAATGCATAGATTGCAGAGGTGCAGCAAAGGCTCCAGCTTCTCTGTGCTGTTCGCCATGCAACCAATGCATAGATTGCAGAGGTGCAGCAAAGGCTCCAGCTTACTCTGTGCTGTTCGCCATGCAACCAATGCATAGATTGCAGAGGTGCAGCAAAGGCTCCAGCTTACTCTGTGCTGTTCGCCATGCAACCAATGCATAGATTGCAGAGGTGCAGCAAAGGCTCCAGCTTACTCTGTGCTGTTCGCCATGCAACCAATGCATAGACTGCAGAGGTGCAGCAAAGGCTCCAGCTTACTCTGTGCTGTTCGCCATGCAACCAATGCATAGATTGCAGAGGTGCAGCAAAGGCTCCAGCTTACTCTGTGCTGTTCGCCATGCAACCAATGCATAGATTGCAGAGGTGCAGCAAAGGCTCCAGCTTACTCTGTGCTGTTCGCCATGCAACCAATGCATAGATTGCAAAGGTGCAGCAAAGGCTCCAGCTTCTCTCTGCTGTTCGCCATGCAACCAATGCATAGATTGCAGAGGTGCAGCAAAGGCTTCAGCTTCTCTGTGCTGTTTGCCATGCAACCAATGCATAGATTGCAAAGGTGCAGCAAAGGCTCCAGCTTCTCTCTGCTGTTCGCCATGCAACCAATGCATAGATTGCAGAGGTGCAGCAAAGGCTCCAGCTTACTCTGTGCTGTTCGCCATGCAACCAATGCATAGATTGCAGAGGTGCAGCAAAGGCTCCAGCTTACTCTGTGCTGTTCGCCATGCAACCAATGCATAGATTGCAGAGGCGCAGCAAAGGCTCCAGCTTCTCTGTGCTGTTGGCGTTACGCCGATTCGGCGTTACGCCGATATGGCGTTACGCCATTTCGGCGTTACGCCACATAGATTGCAGAAGTGCAGCAAAGGCTTCAGCTTCTCTGTGCTGTTTGCCATGCAACCAATGCATAGATTGCAAAGGTGCAGCAAAGGCTCCAGCTTCTCTCTGCTGTTCACCATGCAACCAATGCATAGATTGCAGAGGTGCAGCAAAGGCTTCAGCTTCTCTGTGCTGTTCGCCATGCAACCAATGCATAGATTGCAGAGGTGCAGCAAAGGCTCCAGCTTCTCTGTGCTGTTCGCCATGCAACCAATGCATAGATTGCAGAGGTGCAGCAAAGGCTCCAGCTTACTCTGTGCTGTTCGCCATGCAACCAATGCATAGATTGCAGAGGTGCAGCAAAGGCTCCAGCTTACTCTGTGCTGTTCGCCATGCAACCAATGCATAGATTGCAGAGGTGCAGCAAAGGCTCCAGCTTACTCTGTGCTGTTCGCCATGCAACCAATGCATAGACTGCAGAGGTGCAGCAAAGGCTCCAGCTTACTCTGTGCTGTTCGCCATGCAACCAATGCATAGATTGCAGAGGTGCAGCAAAGGCTCCAGCTTACTCTGTGCTGTTCGCCATGCAACCAATGCATAGATTGCAGAGGTGCAGCAAAGGCTCCAGCTTACTCTGTGCTGTTCGCCATGCAACCAATGCATAGATTGCAAAGGTGCAGCAAAGGCTCCAGCTTCTCTCTGCTGTTCGCCATGCAACCAATGCATAGATTGCAGAGGTGCAGCAAAGGCTTCAGCTTCTCTGTGCTGTTTGCCATGCAACCAATGCATAGATTGCAAAGGTGCAGCAAAGGCTCCAGCTTCTCTCTGCTGTTCGCCATGCAACCAATGCATAGATTGCAGAGGTGCAGCAAAGGCTCCAGCTTACTCTGTGCTGTTCGCCATGCAACCAATGCATAGATTGCAGAGGTGCAGCAAAGGCTCCAGCTTACTCTGTGCTGTTCGCCATGCAACCAATGCATAGATTGCAGAGGCGCAGCAAAGGCTCCAGCTTACTCTGTGTTGTTCGCCATGCAACCAATGCATAGATTGCAGAGGTGCAGCAAAGGCTCCAGCTTACTCTGTGCTGTTCGCCATGCAACCAATGCATAGATTGCAGAGGTGCAGCAAAGGCTCCAGCTTACTCTGTGCTGTTCGCCATGCAACCAATGCATAGATTGCAGAGGTGCAGCAAAGGCTCCAGCTTACTCTGTGCTGTTCGCCATGCAACCAATGCATAGATTGCAGAGGTGCAGCAAAGGCTCCAGCTTCTCTGTGCTGTTGGCGTTACGCCGATTCGGCGTTACGCCGATATGGCGTTACGCCGATTCGGCGTTACGCCGATTCAGCGTTACGCCGATTCGGCGTTACGCCATTTCGGCGTTACGCCGTTTAGGCGTTACGCCATTTCGGCGTTACGCCACATAGATTGCAAAGGTGCAGCAAAGGCTCCAGCTTCTCTCTGCTGTTCGCCATGCAACCAATGCATAGATTGCAGAGGTGCAGCAAAGGCTTCAGCTTCTCTGTGCTGTTCGCCATGCAACCAATGCATAGATTGCAGAGGTGCAGCAAAGGCTCCAGCTTCTCTGTGCTGTTCGCCATGCAACCAATGCATAGATTGCAGAGGTGCAGCAAAGGCTCCAGCTTCTCTGTGATGTTCGCCATGCAACCAATGCATAGATTGCAGAGGTGCAGCAAAGGCTCCAGCTTACTCTGTGCTGTTCGCCATGCAACCAATGCATAGATTGCAGAGGTGCAGCAAAGGCTCCAGCTTACTCTGTGCTGTTCGCCATGCAACCAATGCATAGATTGCAGAGGTGCAGCAAAGGCTCCAGCTTACTCTGTGCTGTTCGCCATGCAACCAATGCATAGATTGCAGAGGTGCAGCAAAGGCTCCAGCTTACTCTGTGCTGTTCGCCATGCAACCAATGCATAGATTGCAGAGGTGCAGCAAAGGCTCCAGCTTCTCTGTGCTGTTGGCGTTACGCCGATTCGGCGTTACGCCGATATGGCGTTACGCCGATTCGGCGTTACGCCGATTCAGCGTTACGCCGATTTGGCGTTACGCCATTTCGGCGTTACGCCGTTTAGGCGTTACGCCATTTTGGCGTTACGCCACATAGATTGCAGAAGTGCAGCAAAGGCTTCAGCTTCTCTGTGCTGTTTGCCATGCAACCAATGCATAGATTGCAAAGGTGCAGCAAAGGCTCCAGCTTCTCTCTGCTGTTCGCCATGCAACCAATGCATAGATTGCAGAGGTGCAGCAAAGGCTCCAGCTTACTCTGTGCTGTTCGCCATGCAACCAATGCATAGATTGCAGAGGTGCAGCAAAGGCTCCAGCTCACTCTGTGCTGTTCGCCATGCAACCAATGCATAGATTGCAGAGGTGCAGCAAAGGCTCCAGCTTACTCTGTGTTGTTCGCCATGCAACCAATGCATAGATTGCAGAGGTGCAGCAAAGGCTCCAGCTTACTCTGTGCTGTTCGCCATGCAACCAATGCATAGATTGCAGAGGTGCAGCAAAGGCTCCAGCTTACTCTGTGCTGTTCGCCATGCAACCAATGCATAGATTGCAGAGGTGCAGCAAAGGCTCCAGCTTACTCTGTGCTGTTCGCCATGCAACCAATGCATAGATTGCAGAGGTGCAGCAAAGGCTCCAGCTTACTCTGTGCTGTTCGCCATGCAACCAATGCATAGATTGCAGAGGTGCAGCAAAGGCTCCAGCTTACTCTGTGCTGTTCGCCATGCAACCAATGCATAGATTGCAGAGGTGCAGCAAAGGCTCCAGCTTACTCTGTGCTGTTCGCCATGCAACCAATGCATAGATTGCAGAGGTGCAGCAAAGGCTCCAGCTTCTCTGTGCTGTTGGCGTTACGCCGATTCGGCGTTACGCCGATATGGCGTTACGCCGATTCGGCGTTACGCCGATTCAGCGTTACGCCGATTCGGCGTTACGCCATTTCGGCGTTACGCCGTTTAGGCGTTACGCCATTTTGGCGTTACGCCACATAGATTGCAGAAGTGCAGCAAAGGCTTCAGCTTCTCTGTGCTGTTTGCCATGCAACCAATGCATAGATTGCAAAGGTGCAGCAAAGGCTCCAGCTTCTCTCTGCTGTTCGCCATGCAACCAATGCATAGATTGCAGAGGTGCAGCAAAGGCTCCAGCTTACTCTGTGCTGTTCGCCATGCAACCAATGCATAGATTGCAGAGGTGCAGCAAAGGCTCCAGCTTACTCTGTGCTGTTCGCCATGCAACCAATGCATAGATTGCAGAGGTGCAGCAAAGGCTCCAGCTTACTCTGTGTTGTTCGCCATGCAACCAATGCATAGATTGCAGAGGTGCAGCAAAGGCTCCAGCTTACTCTGTGCTGTTCGCCATGCAACCAATGCATAGATTGCAGAGGTGCAGCAAAGGCTCCAGCTTACTCTGTGCTGTTCGCCATGCAACCAATGCATAGATTGCAGAGGTGCAGCAAAGGCTCCAGCTTACTCTGTGCTGTTCGCCATGCAACCAATGCATAGATTGCAGAGGTGCAGCAAAGGCTCCAGCTTCTCTGTGCTGTTCGCCATGCAACCAATGCATAGATTGCAGAGGTGCAGCAAAGGCTCCAGCTTACTCTGTGCTGTTCGCCATGCAACCAATGCATAGATTGCAGAGGTGCAGCAAAGGCTCCAGCTTCTCTGTGCTGTTCGCCATGCAACCAATGCATAGATTGCAGAGGTGCAGCAAAGGCTCCAGCTTACTCTGTGCTGTTCGCCATGCAACCAATGCATAGATTGCAGAGGTGCAGCAAAGGCTCCAGCTTACTCTGTGCTGTTCGCCATGCAACCAATGCATAGATTGCAGAGGTGCAGCAAAGGCTCCAGCTTACTCTGTGCTGTTCGCCATGCAACCAATGCATAGACTGCAGAGGTGCAGCAAAGGCTCCAGCTTACTCTGTGCTGTTCGCCATGCAACCAATGCATAGATTGCAGAGGTGCAGCAAAGGCTCCAGCTTACTCTGTGCTGTTCGCCATGCAACCAATGCATAGATTGCAGAGGTGCAGCAAAGGCTCCAGCTTACTCTGTGCTGTTCGCCATGCAACCAATGCATAGATTGCAAAGGTGCAGCAAAGGCTCCAGCTTCTCTCTGCTGTTCGCCATGCAACCAATGCATAGATTGCAGAGGTGCAGCAAAGGCTTCAGCTTCTCTGTGCTGTTTGCCATGCAACCAATGCATAGATTGCAAAGGTGCAGCAAAGGCTCCAGCTTCTCTCTGCTGTTCGCCATGCAACCAATGCATAGATTGCAGAGGTGCAGCAAAGGCTCCAGCTTACTCTGTGCTGTTCGCCATGCAACCAATGCATAGATTGCAGAGGTGCAGCAAAGGCTCCAGCTTACTCTGTGCTGTTCGCCATGCAACCAATGCATAGATTGCAGAGGCGCAGCAAAGGCTCCAGCTTACTCTGTGTTGTTCGCCATGCAACCAATGCATAGATTGCAGAGGTGCAGCAAAGGCTCCAGCTTACTCTGTGCTGTTCGCCATGCAACCAATGCATAGATTGCAGAGGTGCAGCAAAGGCTCCAGCTTACTCTGTGCTGTTCGCCATGCAACCAATGCATAGATTGCAGAGGTGCAGCAAAGGCTCCAGCTTACTCTGTGCTGTTCGCCATGCAACCAATGCATAGATTGCAGAGGTGCAGCAAAGGCTCCAGCTTCGCTGTGCTGTTGGCGTTACGCCGATTCGGCGTTACGCCGATATGGCGTTACGCCGATTCGGCGTTACGCCGATTCAGCGTTACGCCGATTCGGCGTTACGCCATTTCGGCGTTACGCCGTTTAGGCGTTACGCCATTTCGGCGTTACGCCACATAGATTGCAGAAGTGCAGCAAAGGCTTCAGCTTCTCTGTGCTGTTTGCCATGCAACCAATGCATAGATTGCAAAGGTGCAGCAAAGGCTCCAGCTTCTCTCTGCTGTTCGCCATGCAACCAATGCATAGATTGCAGAGGTGCAGCAAAGGCTTCAGCTTCTCTGTGCTGTTCGCCATGCAACCAATGCATAGATTGCAGAGGTGCAGCAAAGGCTCCAGCTTCTCTGTGATGTTCGCCATGCAACCAATGCATAGATTGCAGAGGTGCAGCAAAGGCTCCAGCTTACTCTGTGCTGTTCGCCATGCAACCAATGCATAGATTGCAGAGGTGCAGCAAAGGCTCCAGCTTACTCTGTGTTGTTCGCCATGCAACCAATGCATAGATTGCAGAGGTGCAGCAAAGGCTCCAGCTTACTCTGTGCTGTTCGCCATGCAACCAATGCATAGATTGCAGAGGTGCAGCAAAGGCTCCAGCTTACTCTGTGCTGTTCGCCATGCAACCAATGCATAGATTGCAGAGGTGCAGCAAAGGCTCCAGCTTACTCTGTGCTGTTCGCCATGCAACCAATGCATAGATTGCAGAGGTGCAGCAAAGGCTCCAGCTTCTCTGTGCTGTTGGCGTTATGCCGATTCGGTGTTACGCCGATTTGGTGTTACGCCGATTAGGCATTATGCCGATTTGGCGTTACGCCGATTTGGCATTACGCCATTTTGGCATTACGCCGTTTAGGCGTTACGCCATTTTGGCGTTACTCCACATAGATTGCAGAAGTGCAGCAAAGGCTTCAGCTTCTCTGTGCTGTTTGCCATGCAACCAATGCATAGATTGCAGAGGTGCAGCAAAGGCTCCAGCTTCTCTGTGCTGTTCGCCATGCAACCAATGCATAGATTGCAGAGGTGCAGCAAAGGCTCCAGCTTACTCTGTGCTGTTCGCCATGCAACCAATGCATAGATTGCAGAGGTGCAGCAAAGGCTCCAGCTCTCTCTGTGCTGTTCGCCATGCAACCAATGCATAGATTGCAGAGGTGCAGCAAAGGCTCCAGCTTACTCTGTGCTGTTCGCCATGCAACCAATGCATAGATTGCAGAGGTGCAGCAAAGGCTCCAGCTTACTCTGTGCTGTTCGCCATGCAACCAATGCATAGATTGCAGAGGTGCAGCAAAGGCTCCAGCTTACTCTGTGCTGTTCGCCATGCAACCAATGCATAGATTGCAGAGGTGCAGCAAAGGCTCCAGCTTACTCTGTGCTGTTCGCCATGCAACCAATGCATAGATTGCAGAGGTGCAGCAAAGGCTCCAGCTTACTCTGTGCTGTTCGCCATGCAACCAATGCATAGATTGCAGAGGTGCAGCAAAGGCTCCAGCTTACTCTGTGCTGTTCGCCATGCAACCAATGCATAGATTGCAGAGGTGCAGCAAAGGCTCCAGCTTACTCTGTGCTGTTCGCCATGCAACCAATGCATAGATTGCAGAGGTGCAGCAAAGGCTCCAGCTTCTCTGTGCTGTTGGCGTTACGCCGATTCGGCGTTACGCCGATATGGCGTACGCCATTCGGCGTACGCCATTCAGCGCTCCGCCGATTCGGCGTTACGCCATTTCGGCGTTACGCCGTTTAGGCGTTACGCCATTTTGGCGTTACGCCACATAGATTGCAGAAGTGCAGCAAAGGCTTCAGCTTCTCTGTGCTGTTTGCCATGCAACCAATGCATAGATTGCAAAGGTGCAGCAAAGGCTCCAGCTTCTCTCTGCTGTTCGCCATGCAACCAATGCATAGATTGCAGAGGTGCAGCAAAGGCTCCAGCTTACTCTGTGCTGTTCGCCATGCAACCAATGCATAGATTGCAGAGGTGCAGCAAAGGCTCCAGCTTACTCTGTGCTGTTCGCCATGCAACCAATGCATAGATTGCAGAGGTGCAGCAAAGGCTCCAGCTTACTCTGTGTTGTTCGCCATGCAACCAATGCATAGATTGCAGAGGTGCAGCAAAGGCTCCAGCTTACTCTGTGCTGTTCGCCATGCAACCAATGCATAGATTGCAGAGGTGCAGCAAAGGCTCCAGCTTACTCTGTGCTGTTCGCCATGCAACCAATGCATAGATTGCAGAGGTGCAGCAAAGGCTCCAGCTTCTCTGTGCTGTTCGCCATGCAACCAATGCATAGATTGCAGAGGTGCAGCAAAGGCTCCAGCTTACTCTGTGCTGTTCGCCATGCAACCAATGCATAGATTGCAGAGGTGCAGCAAAGGCTCCAGCTTCTCTGTGCTGTTGGCGTTACGCCGATTCGGCGTTACGCCGATATGGCGTTACGCCGATTCGGCGTTACGCCGATTCAGCGTTACGCCGATTCGGCGTTACGCCATTTCGGCGTTACGCCGTTTAGGCGTTACGCCATTTTGGCGTTACGCCACATAGATTGCAGAAGTGCAGCAAAGGCTTCAGCTTCTCTGTGCTGTTTGCCATGCAACCAATGCATAGATTGCAAAGGTGCAGCAAAGGCTCCAGCTTCTCTCTGCTGTTCGCCATGCAACCAATGCATAGATTGCAGAGGTGCAGCAAAGGCTCCAGCTTACTCTGTGCTGTTCGCCATGCAACCAATGCATAGATTGCAAAGGTGCAGCAAAGGCTCCAGCTTACTCTGTGCTGTTCGCCATGCAACCAATGCATAGATTGCAGAGGTGCAGCAAAGGCTCCAGCTTACTCTGTGCTGTTCGCCATGCAACCAATGCATAGATTGCAAAGGTGCAGCAAAGGCTCCAGCTTACTCTGTGCTGTTCGCCATGCAACCAATGCATAGATTGCAGAGGTGCAGCAAAGGCTCCAGCTTACTCTGTGCTGTTCGCCATGCAACCAATGCATAGATTGCAGAGGTGCAGCAAAGGCTCCAGCTTCTCTGTGCTGTTCGCCGTTTAGTGTAAAAAAAATGGTTATTCTCAATGTATTATAGACAATAATACAATATCCCATATTGTTTAACCCATAATATTGTATGTATAACGGGACTTATACCATATTCTAATGTGAATGTATGTATATTTTTCGGGACCCCTGTATTGTAATGTGAATGTATGTATAATTTTTGAAAAAAACGGCAACACTGGGTAGGAAGTCTTCGTAGTAAAATCTTCCATTAATTACTGACCAACCGTTGGATCAAAATTGATGAAAATTGGTCAGAAGTTGGCTCTAACACTCTAGTTTATTGTGCTAAATTCGCGTTACAAAATATTAATCTGTGCTCAAATGGCAGACGATTAACTGAAAGTACCCAAAAAACAGGTTCATAATTTGCGGTTTTTTTCATATAAACCCTTTTTTCTTCTAACGAACCAATATCACACTGAAATTGCCTCCATTTTTGCTAGCAGTTGACTAACATACCAATTAAAATTGCAATGAAGTCGCATAACATGTGGATTTGAAGTTTAGTGGCTAGCAATGGTGGCTAATGAACTTTGCAGAGCCTGCTTGACTGGAGTTTTCCAGCTGCATCACAGAATCCAATGCCACAAAGAAAATTAGAAAGACTTGTTTATTGATTAGTTTTAGCAAAAATAGTTTAGTACAACTTAAATTATTGTAGTGGCTAGATGCTGACCCATTTGTGTGCATTTTCTGCAGTGACAAAACCAAATGCAAGAAACTAATATAATTTTTTTGAAAAAACTTTAAATTGCAAACCTGTCTTTTGGGTACTTTCAGTGAATCGTCTGCCATTTAAGCACAGATTAATATTTTGTAACGCGAACTTAGCACAAAAAATTAGAGTGTTAGAGCCATCTTCTGACCAATTTTCATCAATTTTGACCCAACGGTTGGGCAGTAATTAATGGAACACTTTACTACGAAGACTTCCTACCCCCCCCGGTATGGATGTTTAGTGGGCTTTGGATTTTTATTTGGTAAACTAAGGCAAACGATTCTGCAGTTGATTTGCGGCGTGAGCAAATTTGAGATTAAAGCTATTCAGTTTGCTGAAAGGATTGTTCTGCAAAAGTTTGTTGCTCTTCACTTGATGAACTTGACTGTTTCACAGCACATTGTATATATATTTGGTTAATTTTACTTAGGCTTATTTTCGAGCTAGGCAACTGACTTTGCCATATAATTTGTCCTCTATTTTTCCGTGCGATTCACTTTTAACAAAATTCGTTTCCCATTCGTTTCAACAGAAAAAAACGAATAAGTATTCGACATAATAATAATATAACGAACAATACACGAATAAAGAGATTGAAGCCACATAGAATCTCACATACAACGAATGAGGACACCAATTGTCATGTGATAATGGAATGTCAGAAGGTAGTTTTGTTTGATTTGTACCCAAACCAGAACCCATTTGAGGAGTAATGGGCAAAACAATGTAGCAATTAATAAAATGTATTAGGGTTGTCATTTCCCTACTGTTAAATATATTAAGTGAAATGCTCAAAATTACTAACTCATCCATATGCCATATATTCTGCTCAATTTTTGATGAATTGAAACTTCATAACGACCTACAGAAAGAAGGTTAAAATCAGGCCTCGTACGTCGCACCTAATGGCGATAGCCGATATTACCCTGTTTAAGTTGGCGTCATAAAGAAATAGATTTGAAATGACCTGGCTTTACGAACAGTAATTTTTTATTTACCTGCCAAACCATTAAAAGATTTACAGTTGCGAATGATTGTGAATCCCTTTGGGCAGACCTTATTCAAAAGTAATCGTAAAATGGAACCAGTTGTAGGTATGCCTTGATAGCCTGCAACACTACAACAGATCATTACAACGGGAAAGTACGCACAGAATGCCCAGGCTATGTCCCATAGGCGACTTTGGACTCGCTTTGCATCCAAAGTAAAAACTCAACTCAACCCTGCTGTACAAAAGTTTGCATTTTTGCCAGTTGCGTAATTTTCTTTTTTTCAAACGACATGTATCTTTTTGAAATATGTTTTGGACTATTCTTTTGATTTTCGCACAATCTCTAAACCAGTGATCGTAAAATTGTATAGAACAAATATTGTCCTTTTGGCTTCATGTGGCCTGTATTGGATCCTTTTCTTCTCAAAGGTGCAGTTTCTCATAGGCACAAACAGTCAGACAGCCATTGTCTGATTTTTTACCCGTTGCCAGATCAGGCTGGTTTGGCTTTCCCGTTTGTCAAGCTTTCAAATCACTTCATTTCAGTCAAAAATGCATTTCCCCGCCTCAAATAGTCCTGCTGATGAAGCATCTCCGGCAGAAATAATTCATTTCGAGGTATTTCAGCTAATCTTCCCCCAATAGCTGCCAACTATAGTAACTACGGGCTTTATTACAGGATGTGCTGAAGCTGGTGCGTCCTCTGGGTTGGTGGCAGGGGATCCTGTTCGCCTGTCTGGCATACGCCCAGTTTTGGATGTCTATGACGAACTTGGCCGTTGTCTTCTTCGGCATTCAGCCCGACTTCTATTGCGCCCATGCCCATCTGGAGGGCTCCAATTGGACGTTCCAGGAAATACGCAACTTAAGGCAAGCATTCCTTGCTTAGAGCCGGCTCAAACTTGGTCCAATGCCAAGCACTCATGGAGGTTGGGTGAAGAGATAAAGCATAGTAGGATCAGATGCTTCAAATTTGTAGATGATAAGGCAGTAGAGTGCTAGATTTGTAGTAACCTAAATCTTGTGGCTGCGCTGGAATAATGTCTCTATTATAATTCTTCTGGGACTGGAAAGCCGGTGTTTTCAATCACTTCAATGAAAGCACCACTCAACCAATCAATAAAAGTTGCCATTTCAGTTCTCCACCGGATCCAGAAAACGACGGGAAACCGGACGGATGCCGTATGAACTCCCTCAACTACACCGAGCTAGCTCACCTGCCCTTCGACGAAGCCTACTCGTACAGTCGCCCTCCTTCCTCCATTCAATTCAGAGTATCAGGCCGATTTAGATTAGCCGCCGCCTCCTACAACCTCTCCAACCTCTCCACGGAGGCCTGTCCGAACCAGCACGTCTACGACAACAGCGTGGACATGTCCTACACCATCGTGATGCAATGGGACCTGGTGTGCGGGCGGAAGTTCCTCGTGGAGCACTCCCAGATGGTCTACATGGCCGGCTTTCTCATCGGCTCCTTCTTCTCCGGAGCCATTTCAGACCGGTTGCTCCATCGTTGCCCCCTGCTAGATGAGTCTGAGACAAGAGCTGCGGTGGTTTGGCTAGATTCGGCCGCAAATACCCCTTCATAGCCTCCGTGATGCTGTTCACAGTCTGCGGGGTGGCCCAGTCCTTTGCGCCCACCTACGCTGCCTTCCTTGCCATCCGTTTCTTCATGGCCCTCTTCAACATCGCCACCTGGATGACCGGCTTCTGTCTGGGTCTATCCTGCACTTGCTTTTGGCAGAAGGCTGACCAAAAACGCTCTCTGCCTCAGCCTTGGAAGTGATCACAAGCAGATGGCGAGTGTGGATTGGCGGCCTGTTCTTCCTGCCCTATGCGATGGGCTACACGGCGCTGGCGGGCTTTGCCTACTGGCTGAGGGATTGGCGAACCATGCACTGGGTCATCTCGGTGCCCTGCGTACTCTGCATCGTCTACTTCTGGTCAGTCCTGATCCTTTAGCTTCATTTCAGGTCATGCTTCTCTGCCCATAGGCTGTTGGATGAATCGCCGCGATGGCTTCTGGTGAAGGGTCGAACTAGAGAGGCAGAGGCTATCCTGAGGAGGGCAGCGAGACTCAACGGCGTTCACCTGCCCGAACATCTCGACATGCAAGCCGTTGGCTTTCGCCTTCCAATTACTTACTCATTAGCAAAAGCCAGAACAGGATAACTGATAGTTGGCTTTCTTTCGCAGTTAAGTTTTTCCACCGTTTTATCAGCGTTCAAAGGATACTTCTAATATACTTCTAATGGACAGAACTAAAACCTGTAGATCTCGGAAGCGGTTGCCAAAGAGGCTCAAGAGGAGGCCGCCCGACAGGTGAGCTTCCTCGAGGTCTTCAAGCATCGCACCATCACCCTCCGCTCTCTCAACCTATTCTTCAACTGGTCAATTCATTCAAGGCTCTATCCTACTGCATTTCCTGCCTCAAGCTTCCAGGTTCGTTAACTCAATGGTCTACTACGGCATCAGTCTGAACGTCAACCAGTTTGCGGGCAATCGGTGAGTCTATTGTGATAAGTGGAGTTGGAAATAAGTGGAGCAAGAAGGAAAGGAGGCATTAGGTTCGTGAATAGCTGGAGCCGTGGAGATTCCGGCCCAGATACTCTGTGTGCCGCTGTTGCTCTGGGGCCGTCGGAGAAGCCTCGTCGCCTGTCTCTGTGGGGCTGGCATTTCCCTGCTCATTGCCGGATTCCTGCCCACTGGTTCCATTCCTCTACAACTGCTTTCACCCAGGCCCTCACAATTACCTTGGCCATCATAGCAGCAAGTATGAGAATCCAGCTCATAAAATCTTTTATTAATATTTTCTTTCTCGATAATAGCAGCCAAAATGAAGTAATGAAGTGTGCACAGACAATGCTTAGAAAGCTTCTGATACTGACTCAAGGCCTTCCGAAATTGAGACATGAGTGGTGCAAAGACGGGCATGGCGATGGTGGGCAAGTTCTGCATCACAGCCTCCTTTGCCAGCGTCTACGTTCACACTACTGAGCTCTATCCCACTCCGGTATTCGGTCTACAGCCAAAGGCCCTAAAGTCCCATATTTGGACATTTTTCAGGTCCGCAACTCAGGCTTGGCAAATTCCTCTTGCGTGGCTCGCATTGGATCCATTCTGGCGCCCTACATTGCCGGCATCTCCAAGCTGGTTAATTAAAAAAATTTAATTCCACTTGCACTTTTTTTTCTAAAATCTATCAAATTTAAAACTAAATAGAAAAAGCTTTGGAGCTAATTATGCTTTCAGGGCTCGGCTACCCGTTGGCTGCCAGTGGTTATATTTGGCGGCTTGGCCTTGGCCGCGGCCGCTTTAGCTGTTTTGCTCCCTGAAACGAAAGGAAAGCGCCTCCCTGACACCTTCGAGGAGGCTCTCAATCTTCTCCCTGAATCTCGGTAAAAATGATTTTTTTAGCAACTCATTTTTGGCTCTAAAACATGCAGTGCGAATCAAATGCTGTCATCTGATCGTGAAGCAGAAATTACAAATTGCAGAAAGCGGTCTGATGAAACGGAACTTCGTCAGCGTAACAAAATCTGACAGTTGCAATAATAAATTTCTTCCATGATATCTTTTACTGTTTTTACTGTTTTTAATGTTTTATTTCGAGGAGAAAAAATGAGGAGTTAAGAAAAAACCTATTTTTACCTTCTTTGAACTACTATTTTTGTTGACTTGCTTGAAACGGTTTCCAGTCCTCCGACAACCTGATGAAATGTTTGCGCAGATTCCAACATTGCGTACCTTGTCAACTCCGCACAACATTTCAATTTCATTGCTTCTCAAATGCTTTTTGCTTCGGATAGGAAAATCCATCACTTGTTTGTTTTGTTTCCGTGCATAAGATTTCATTTAACCGACAATAGGCCAACTTAAATAATGACGCGGAAGAGAGAAAAGGCGAGTTTGGCGGAGCCTGAAGCAGATGAGGATGAGAAAATGGTAAAGAAGAAGAAAAAGAAGATTGTGTCTAAGGTTAACGGAAGTTTGCTTTGCCTCTAATTGTCGAAAAGTATTTCAAACTCAGGAGCTTCCGAAAGCTGAAGATGCAAATATTGCCGTCAGCTTGGAGCCCGCCAAGAAGGTCCACTTTCTGCACTCTAAGGCAGCTCATCCAAGCTCAACCATGCTTTCAGAAAAAGCGCAAAACGAAGATGGAAAAAGGGGATCCGCCTCAGCCAGAAGAAAAATCCGGCAAAATCAAGGTTGGCTTATTACCGCATCCGAAATTATGGGGAAAATCTGGATTTGGTAGAAAAAGAAGCAAGCCGTGGAGGAGGAAGAGGAGGAGAAGGAGTTGGAATTTGAGCACGCCAGCTTTGCCGAGTTTGGACTGGACGATCGCTTGCTTAAAGCCATCGCTATGCAGGGTTCTCACGTCATGTTTCATGACCTTTTCTCATTTTAACATTTATCTCACCCAACTTATCCACCCACGCCCACGAATATTACATAGTTGTTTATTATGCGACTATCTTGACAAGATAAATGTTCAAATGTTCAGAAGGAGAACGAATGACGATTATATATCAACAAGGTATTATCGGCTATCGCCAATAGATGCGCGGCCTTATTCACCTTGTGACGCATTGGAATGAATAATAAGCAAGTCAGCTCAATAAATGCTACAATGACAAACAATGATAAATGATAAAATACAATGATAAAATGCCACAAATTGGTCTAGGTCTATTTTGGGTTTCTGAGGCATTTAAATGATAAACAGCAATCTAAATAATAATCAATAATTAATACAAGTAAAATTTAAATTTTCGAAATATTTTCGAATTTCAAGGTCTCCATTTTCGAGGTTTTTTGACCATAAATCAAGAACCAATCAAAATGGCGTCGATCTCACAAAAACGTCCCGAGCCACCACCCAGACGGACCTTCATGCAAAAGATCAGCCAATTTCATTGAGAAACCGAGGAGTACGGGCTGCGGTACCACAAACATATATATATATATATGCGGACAGACGGACGAAAAATGGGGTAACTGTTAAAGCGGGCCTTGGCCGCCCGCCGCTCCGGGCAGGGCGCCAGAGCTCCTCCGGCCTCCGGGCATGGGTGCTACGGCCCCTATGCTTCGCCTAGCATGCTTCGCATGCTAGGCTACGCTCCGGGGCCTCCGCACCCATGCCCTACGGCCTCCGGAGCTCTGGCTGCCCTGCCCTTCGCGGCAGGCGGCCTGCGGCCGCGCAAAAATCGAAAAACTTGGATCGTTCAAGCTTTTACAGGCTTACTTTTATATTCGACGTTAGAAAAAACCAATCAATTGTCAGGCTGGAGCAAGCCGACGCTGGTGCAGGACAAATTCATCCCGCTCGCCCTGGGCGGCAAAGATCTGCTGGCCAGAGCTCGCACGGGCTCCGGCAAAACCGCCGCTTTCGCCATCCCCCTCATACAGCGCATCCTAGAGGCAACCTACCCTTCCTCTGGCCCCATTCAATCGGCCTAGTGAGAAGGAATGCATAATTCTATAGGCGAAGGAGTCCAGTGGGAAGGCTGCCATTCGCGGCCTTGTCCTCACGCCCTCCAAGGAGCTGGCAAAGCAGGTGCATTTTTAGAGTCTTGCTACCCATAGTCATATTCAGAGTCACATCAGCATTGGCAGTGTCAGTGATTGGGAAATGTAGCTAAAGCTTCTGATTGATAAGATTTTTATGATCAATGTTTTACAATGATAACTGCAGTTGTCGTTTGAACTGGGGCCAAGGCAGGAGGCCAATAGTGGGACAAGAACGTAAGAAAGGGCTGGATTAAGGTAGCTGGTCATGTGGAGGCGTTGCTGAAGCCGTTGGCTCGGCTGCTGCGGGTGCTGGACCTGAGCGCCTTTGGGGATGAGGCGAGTCAACGGGCGCTGCTGGCAGATCTGCCCGACATCGTCGTTGCCACGCCTGGCAGGGTTTCACCTTTCCTCTCCTATAGGTAGCCCATTTGAACTTAAGGGCGACAGCAGTCGGTACTTTGTCTGGCTTAGCTTACTTTTTCTCATGCCTTTTCACAGTGGCTTAGTCCAGCTCACCCTACCCAAGCCAATGAGGTTTCTAATTTTTGACTAATAGAGGTTTATCTCAATAAGCGTCAATAGATGAAAAATGTCTGTGATGATAGTTAGAGGTTTTGAAATGCGAGGCTGTTGCAGGTGCTGAAGCATCTGGAGGCCGGTGGTCTGGCGTCCATCCGTGAGAACCTTCAGATGCTTGTGGTGGACGAAGCGGATCTCATATTTGCTTTCGGATTTCGCGACGAGGCTCAAGCCATTGTCAAGTTGGCCCCCTTACATAGTCACCAGTCAGGCGGAATCAAAGCCAGATTTTAGAAGTCTCCAATCAGCCATTTCGTAATTTAATAGCACCAATTACCTAGATGAGAATCTAGAGCTGCAGGTACCTACCACCTGTCTACCAGGCATTCCTCACCTCGGCGACACTCAGCGACGAAGTGGGGGAGCTGAAAAAACTCCTACTCCACAATCCCGTCACCCTCCAGCTGCACGAAGCCAGCCTCCCCTCCTCTGCTCAACTCAGCCAGTACCATGTCAAAGTACGCTCTCCCATTTCACACATTCACCAGATCATCAAGTAGCCTGACAGAAAAGGAGCCTTTGCTCAGAGCTCATACTTTTCCATCTTTGGAAGTTGGAGCATAGCGGCTGGAGAAAGCTTGGAGAGTTGTCAGTGCTGCGAGGAGGAGAAGTGGGTGGTGCTGGTGTCGCTCCTGAAGCTGGGTCTGGTGAAGGGAAAGACGCTGCTTTTTGTCGGCGACATCGATCGCTGCTACCGTCTCAAGCTTTTCCTCCAGGCTTTCGGACTCAAGGCTGCGGTCCTCAACTCCATGCTGCCTGCTAACGCCCGGTTTGTCCTTCTACTCCTCTCTAGTGCAATATTTTCATGATTTTCTGACTTATTTCTGCTTCTTTTAAATCGGTGCTCTGGCCTCAAATACACACAAAAATATTTTTTGCCCATTTCTGCTGCTTTTTCAAAAAAGAGGCCAAGCAGTCTAGATGTTGGCTCTAGCTACGAGCATGACTGACAGGTGCCATATCGTGGAGCAGTTCAACAAAGGCCTCTACCCTCTCGTCATCGCCGCTGACGACGCATCCCTGGTCCAGGAAAAACCAGCCCAGGAGCCTCAGGAAGCCCCCGAATCCAGCGCCAAGCGAAAGTTGGCCTTTTTTTCCCGCAGAAGAGTTCCAGCAAAACTGTCTAAATAAAAGCATTTAGTCCCAAAACTTTTTCGATTCTCTTCGTCTTATATTCACTGCCCATGGATGATGTGAGAGGGGCATTGGATGGCAGGCGCGTGCGATCGGACAAGGAGTCGGGCGTAGCACGAGGCATCGATTTCCAGCAGGTGGCCAACGTCATCAACTTCGACTTCCCACCCAGCCTGGAGGCCTACGTACATCGAGTTGGTCGCACTGCTCGAGGCTGGAATCAGGGTTCATTTTCATACTTCACCATTTACTCAATCACAGCAGCAGCTTTTTTGCTTTATCGAAAATAGGCCGTCTCAACTTTACCAGCAACTAAAAATGACTAATGCTGTGTAAAAAGAATAGCATGAAAAAAATGACAAAAGCAGCATGCAATTATGATTGTATTTGACAAATTTAGCACAATTAAAAAGTGGAAAAAATTTAAATAGGTACGGCGCTGAGTTTTGCGACACCGGAGGAGGAGGAACGTCTGGAAGAGGTCATTGCGGCTCAGGCTGAAGCCGGTTCCCCACCCCATATTCTAGGCCAACGCATTCACTGCCCCATGATATTTCCTTGAGGCGAGGCAGAGGCCTTGAAAGCGTACCAGCTGCGAATGGAGGAGCTGGATGGCTTTCGCTATCGGGCCAGGGTTCCTCTTTTCATTGAAGAAAGAAGCTGAAGAAAATGAGACTAGGGGGCTATTGGAGGACGTGATTCGGTCGGTGACGTCGACAGCAGTTCGGGAAGCGCGACTGGAGGAGATCAAAAGAGAGATCCTCAGCTCCAAACGACTCAAAAGTCAGCCCAACTTTTGATTATTTTCAACGCCAACTTCAAATTCGATTAGGAAGTTGGGCAGCAATCGATTTGATCTTTGCAGCTTTATAGTTGCTAGTTTCTTCCGTTTCTTCCGATCTTCCGTGGCAAATATGGACACAGGTTTCCTGGCTGCCAACCCCGGGGACCTGTCTCTCCTGCGACACGACGTCTCCAGCCATGGAGTGCGAGTACAGGAGCACCTCCGCAACGTCCCCGACTACATTGTTCCAGCCACCCTCAAAGGCTCCGTCAGTCTGCCTGGTTCCCTATCCCTTTTTCATCTGACGTAACTTCTTTAAATGAAGAAAAATATTTCGCATTTCAATTGACTGGTGCCATGAAATTCGCTTTGAAATGGTTTGAGAGGTACTGAAGGGTTTGAGGGAGCAAAAAGCGCCGCCGCTATGTGGACAAAAGCTGGCTGCCTGGCAAAGCTCGCAAGGCCAAAGATCCGCTGAGGAGCTTCAAAATCGATTGATTTTCTTCCTTCTTTCTTTTGGCAAAGTTGCTGCAAAATGCTATTATACTTGGCCCAGTAAGGAGGAGTCTAGCCAATGACATTTTCAGGCCAGCTGAGGCAGCAATAAAAACAACACACGCTTTAAAAAGCGAATTGCAGATGTGTTTTCACAATCTCCTCCTCTATACCAATACAGCGTCATTTCAGATAAGCAACCCATTGAAATAAGCCACCACAAAACGCTTCGCTTCCAAAAAACCATTCACATTTCCCCATCATTTCTAGCATCAAGAGGTTAAACAAGAAAAACAGAAGGTATCTCAAATATCAAGCGGGAGTTGAAGCAGTCGGGATGTTTCCTGCCATAGGTTCTGGGCCAGGCTCGTGCGGTAGGCTGTGATGGAGGCAGCTGCAGGCTGGCAGTCCGCTAGATATGCCCCAGACACCCCCGCACACTCCTCCGACACCGCTGCCCAGAGCACCGTCGACGCGCCTTCTCTCGGCGTCTGCAGTTCCCTGCACTGCGTTTTAAACTCCTAACTCCTAGCTCCTTTCAAAGTCTGACAATCGGCTATTCTGCCAAAATTCAAAGCCTTCGGTATTTCTGCAATAAGCAGCCTCAACTAGAGCGCTGACTTACGTTGAACAGTGCGGAGAAGAGGTAGGGCACGCAAGCGCGTATCCAGACAGGGAACTCTGGGTGAAAACCGTCGCCGAACCGAGTGCCAGTTATGCCCGGATTAACTGCCACACAGCTGATGCCTGACAAGCTTCTAGTTAAGGGGTCAGTTTTGTTCGAAGCAATAAGTTTGAGGCCTATGTGACGGAGTCGAAAGTGGAGCTCCCGGATGGCCAGAACCTGTGCCAGTTTGGAGTAGCAGTAGGGCAGGGAGCTTTCGTAGTCCATGTCCTGGAAGCTCAGCACCCCCCGCGGGCAATCGCTGACCAGGCGATGCATGGTGCTGGTCACGTTCACGATGCGCGAGCCTCTTCTGTCAAATGCACTTACTTCCTTCTTTTGTAGGGCTCCTGGCCATGGTGCCATTCAGCTTTGGTAGGACTCAGCTACACTAGCGAATGCTAATGGCCTAGCGTTAATGGCTAATGGCCAAATGGCCTACCGCAAACAGGGCAGCAGAAGCCGCGTGAGTAGAAAGTGGCCAGCGTGGTTGGTCTGCATCACCAGCTCCAGGCCGTCAGCAGACAGTTGCGGCTTCGATCCAGCATAGGCACTGAGCCCGGCGCAGCAGATGATCGCATCAATCACCGGCCCTTGCTCTAGTATCTCCGAGGCAGCCTGCCATTTTACCCTTCTTTGCAGTTGGCTAGAGCTCTCGGACTTCAAGCAGGAAACGAGGAGGAAAGCAAAAGACAAACAGCGCGGACTGAGCTGATGCTGTTGAGATTGCAGTGGAGAATGTGCACTGTCGTGGCTCCATCGTTCAGCAGCTCTGCTTTCAAGGCCTCGCCCTCTCGCAAGCTGAGGCAGGGCAGCCAGAGATTTGCCCCGGCCCTGGCCAGGGCTTTGGCTGATGCTCTGCCGATGCCTGGAGAAGATGGCATTTGTTTTCTTTACGTTAAATGTTTCCGTATTTAGTGAAAATTATTTCTTTACGCCATACCTGCCGTGGCACCAGTGAGCAGAATTGTTCGACCGCGAAGATCTAGACCATCGGTGCTGAATCCCCCATTGCGTAGCCAGCGAGTGTAGCGTCGGAAGGTGAAAGCAATTGTGGAAATGATGAGGAGTACTAGCAACCAATACATTTGCAGAAACAAAGGCAGCTGTTAGATCTTGTGAACTAGGTGGCTTTTGCGCACTTTTACAGATAAAGCAAGCAAAACACAGACATTAGTATGGTATTAGTGTTGCTTTGTTAACCGGAGAATGTTTTGTTTCGCGGTGTTCAGTGCTTTAGAATTAAGAGAATCAGGGTGAACTTTTATTTCATGACATAATTTATTTCATGTACACAGAAACATACATGTCCCCCCCGGAGTAACCAACCAACTTTTTGTCTGGGAGATGCTGATTGGATTCCAGCTCGCCTAGGCTTTCAAACGACAGCAAAAGTGTTTGATTGTGTGTGATAGAAATTCGATGATGCTTTTTAAATTGACAACTTTACGGGCAACTCTTGCAAGCAACTGGGCAATCAACTTCATTGAAACGGTGCTGCTTACAGACCATCGGCGCAAATTTCGGGTTGCCGTTCTTTTCGGCATTTGCGATGATGCTGCATAGCGGAATTTTTTTATCCTCGCAAGCAGTCGCCCCTCAAAAGGATGCTGATATTTTCCAACTCCATCAGTTCACTTGAAAGAGGAACAAAATGAAGGCCATTTTGTCAAAAAATTAATTAATTGATTGGATCAAATTTTCAAACTATGACTGTTCTTGACTGTAAAGAAACTGGGCAAAAAAGGCTGATCAGAACGGCAGTGAAGAAATTTTTCATCATTGCGCCCATTTTTGCGCGACATTTTTGTACAGAAATCTATTCAGTGTTTTTTCTCTTAGCTTATTTTCTTTACTTTTTTCAGCTCAAAATAGCTGGGGCATGGATATGATAAAAATTTAAAGCAATTTATCAATTTATCATCACATTACTTTTGCTTGCCATAAACGAAGGTAATTTTAATGGAATCGAATCGACGGAATCGAATTCTCTTAGCTCAATTGTTACGATGGCATACTTGCTCCTAATAGCTAGGGTTGTTCTTAAAAATATAGGCATGGTAAGACGAAATACCTTAATTTTCACCACATTGATTAAAAGAAATAAATGAAGAGAAAAATTGATCAAATAGTTATAATTTCAATAGTTATGCTTTGTTTTGAAGCTGAAAATTATTCAATACCTGTTTCGTTCGCTGGTGTTATCCCAAGGGTATCATTATTCTGGAAATTCGTAATCTCGTGCCGACCAATCACGATGCCCATGAGCGGGAAAAGCAGCCAAAAGGCGAGCTTCATTGCCTCGTTCAGACTGTGATAACGTAGGAAGAGAAGTGAAGCCACCGGCACGGAAGCTTGAAAAGCCTGTTTTTAAAAGAGCATAGGCCAAACAGATGGCCAAAAAACAAAAAAAAGATTTCATCTGGCAGCATCGGAATAAATTGAAGTTGAGAACAAAATGAATTGAATAATTGTATAATTACAGCATGATCACCGCATAATTATAGCGAATTTTATTCTGCTGTAATTATAGAATGATGCATAGTGACTATAGCACAGTGATAGAATAAGCATAAATTACTGAATCGAACAGACGTCAGCAAATATTGCCAGGCTAACTGTCTGAACATTGCGAGCGATCAATTGTAAAACTAGCGTGTTGCTTCCGTTCTCATTTTAACCTCCAAGCGCACTAAATGGATGAAAGAGGATCTACATCGCAGGAAGATGGGGCATGCAAATGCAGTGTAAATAGGGAGAAAGAGGCAACCGCCTCAAATATAACCTGACACTATTGTAAAATGACGTCCTTTGGCTGGACAGCATTCCTGGTGCTGGCTGCATTTGTCAATGGCCACTTATACAGAGGGTATTTGTTACAGGGAAGAAAAAGAGGATCTTATTGCGAAGTCCTTTGGTCTTAGGTACCAAATCATGGAGGCTAGAGTCAGAACGGATTTTGAGCTGAGCAAAGCTGCTTTGGTCCTGGAAAGCGTGCGAGAGCGTGCTGATCGCAAGGGATCTGTGAGTCTTTCAAATATTTGAATTTTTTTTTCAAACTTGAATTAGCTCGTTGCTAAGAAATATTCTGAAGCTTGGTGCGCTCAAAATCCATCCATCGTCTGAGGCATCCTCGCCATTAATGCGCCTAGTATGGTCGTCAGTAAAAACTTACCTCGTTAACCTGAAAAATAGTTAAAAGTTAAAATATTTCCAAAAGTACTGACGAAAAAAACCAAAATCTCGGTGTCAATAGTAAATAAATTATCAGAATAGAGTTGCCATTTTTGGTGCTTTGTCATAAAATTAAAACATAAATCAATGAATACAGCTGGAAATCCTTTCCTCACCATCCCGCCAGTCCAATCGCCCTCTAAGCATCCTGGCCGCACCCGAAGAAGTGGACTGGCTGCGACGTCTTTTTCGAAAGCACGGCCTCTCCTTCAGCACCCCAGTGCCCGACATGGCAGAGTTAACCTGACAGACAAAAATCCTTTCCTTCAGTCTTGGAGAATTGCAGAGAGCTGGCGGAGGAGCAACGGATGAGAGCGGAGGCCCGGAGTAGATTCCGCTATCGGGACGGCGGGGATGCCACCGCCGCTTTCTTCCAGGACTTCCGAAGCTTTCAAGAGGCTAGCCTCAAATTTGATGGCTTGCGTCTGCAAGCAGCCTTGATAGAATTTGAAAGGATTTTTGCCGTGACGGATTTTATAAAATTAAAGAGGCTGTGGATAAAAAGTGTGAAAGGCTTGCCTTCTATTTGAGATAGAAAATTTCCTGCACCAGCTGAACAGAAGCTACGCTCACATTCAGCTGGACACAATCGGGCAATCCTTAGAAGGCCGCAACCTCTGGGTCGTGTCGGTTTGCTGAATCAATTGAGCTGACCAATGGCGATGGCTTGAGAACAAGCAGACTTGAGGTTTCCACAGATGGAGAGAAGAAGTCTGGGAAACCGAGTATCTTCATAGACGGCGGCATCCATGCTCGAGAATGGGCCGCTCCTTCCACTGTTCTATGGTCTACTTTTTATTTATTTCAAATTCATGGGAAGAGAAATTTTGCAAGAGAACAGGGAAATCCAGTTGTAATTGTAAATGTAATTGTAAGGTTTATTTACCACTTGGCAAGCAAATACAAGACGACGCCATCCAACACAGAGGAGCTGATCGTGAAGCACTACGTTGAGTCCATCAACTGGTTGCGTTTGAGCATAAAAAATGGTAGCATGAAATTCTGTGAAGAAAAAACAGGTATTTCGAGCCGGTGATGAATCCAGATGGCTACGCCCATTCGCATGATCGGGTTAGCAGAAGGCGGTGTCTTTTAGGAATGCAATTTTTTCTGGGCTTTTTCAGCAGCGATTGTGGCGCAAGAACAAACGACAGGTGTGCGGCATTTCCTGGGGCAGACAGCGATGTAAACTTTATGGTTACATTTTGCACATTTTCCAGCACAACAATTCAAAAGTCCTTCATTATCCTAGGCCTAGTTTTTGTTTAAAATTTGCAAAAAACCAAAACAATCAGCAATAATTCCATGGGAAACCTAGAGATGCGTCTCAACATTGTACAGGCGTGGACCTGAACCGGAACTGGGGCTTCCGGTGGGGTCAAAGCGGGTCCTCTCGAAGCCCCATGGCCCAGGACTATCGTGGACAGGAGGCCTTCAGCGAACCTGAGGCACGCTTCACCGCCGACCTCCTTCACATGCTCAAGTACAAGGAGAATCTTACGGTTAGGTCAAAGCGGGTCCTCTCGAAGCCCCATGGCCCAGGACTATCCCCCCCCCCCCCCTGTGGACAGGAGGCCTTCAGCGAACCTGAGGCACGCTTCACCGCCGACCTCCTTCACATGCTCAAGTACAAGGAGAATCTTACGGTTAGGTCAAAGCGGGTCCTCTCGAAGCCCCATGGCCCAGGACTATCGTGGACAGGAGGCCTTCAGCGAACCTGAGGCACGCTTCACCGCCGACCTCCTTCACATGCTCAAGTACAAGGAGATTCTTACGGTTGGGTCAAAGCGGGTCCTCTCGAAGCCCCATGGCCCAGGACTATTGTGGACAGGAGGCCTTCAGCGAACCTGAGGCACGCTTCACCGCCGACCTCCTTCACATGCTCAAGTACAAGGAGAATCTTACGGTTAGGTCAAAGCGGGTCCTCTCGAAGCCCCATGGCCCAGGACTATCGTGGACAGGAGGCCTTCAGCGAACCTGAGGCACGCTTCACCGCCGACCTCCTTCACATGCTCAAGTACAAGGAGAATCTTACGGTTAGGTCAAAGCGGGTCCTCTCGAAGCCCCATGGCCCAGGACTATCGTGGACAGGAGGCCTTCAGCGAACCTGAGGCACGCTTCACCGCCGACCTCCTTCACATGCTCAAGTACAAGGAGAATCTTACGGTTAGGTCAAAGCGGGTCCTCTCGAAGCCCCATGGCCCAGGACTATCGTGGACAGGAGGCCTTCAGCGAACCTGAGGCACGCTTCACCGCCGACCTCCTTCACATGCTCAAGTACAAGGAGAATCTTACGGTTAGGTCAAAGCGGGTCCTCTCGAAGCCCCATGGCCAGGACTATCGTGGACAGGAGGCCTTCAGCGAACCTGAGGCACGCTTCACCGCCGACCTCCTTCACATGCTCAAGTACAAGGAGAATCTTACGGTTAGGTCAAAGCGGGTCCTCTCGAAGCCCCATGGCCCAGGACTATCGTGGACAGGAGGCCTTCAGCGAACCTGAGGCACGCTTCACCGCCGACCTCCTTCACATGCTCAAGTACAAGGAGAATCTTACGGTTAGGTCAAAGCGGGTCCTCTCGAAGCCCCATGGCCCAGGACTATCGTGGACAGGAGGCCTTCAGCGAACCTGAGGCACGCTTCACCGCCGACCTCCTTCACATGCTCAAGTACAAGGAGAATCTTACGGTTAGGTCAAAGCGGGTCCTCTCGAAGCCCCATGGCCCAGGACTATCGTGGACAGGAGGCCCTCAGCGAACCTGAGGCACGCTTCACCGCCGACCTCCTTCACATGCTCAAGTACAAGGAGAATCTTACGGTTAGGTCAAAGCGGGTCCTCTCAAAGTCCCATCAGGTTATGAGACACTCGGCCAAAAGAGAGCAGGCCAGTGGTGGGAGAGCTGAGTTCGGAGTACCAGCGCGGACTACTGGCCGCCATTGCCTTGTCATCCCCCGCCTACGATTCTCAAAGTCCCATCAGGTTATGAGACACTCGGCCAAAAGAGAGCAGGCCAGTGGTGGGAGAGCTGAGTTCGGAGTACCAGCGCGGACTACTGGCCGCCATTGCCTTGTCATCCCCCGCCTACGATTCTCAAAGTCCCATCAGGTTATGAGACACTCGGCCAAAAGAGAGCAGGCCAGTGGTGGGAGAGCTGAGTTCGGAGTACCAGCGCGGACTACTGGCCGCCATTGCCTTGTCATCCCCCGCCTACGATTCTCAAAGTCCCATCAGGTTATGAGACACTCGGCCAAAAGAGAGCAGGCCAGTGGTGGGAGAGCTGAGTTCGGAGTACCAGCGCGGACTACTGGCCGCCATTGCCTTGTCATCCCCCGCCTACGATTCTCAAAGTCCCATCAGGTTATGAGACACTCGGCCAAAAGAGAGCAGGCCAGTGGTGGGAGAGCTGAGTTCGGAGTACCAGCGCGGACTACTGGCCGCCATTGCCTTGTCATCCCCCGCCTACGATTCTCAAAGTCCCATCAGGTTATGAGACACTCGGCCAAAAGAGAGCAGGCCAGTGGTGGGAGAGCTGAGTTCGGAGTACCAGCGCGGACTACTGGCCGCCATTGCCTTGTCATCCCCCGCCTACGATTCTCAAAGTCCCATCAGGTTATGAGACACTCGGCCAAAAGAGAGCAGGCCAGTGGTGGGAGAGCTGAGTTCGGAGTACCAGCGCGGACTACTGGCCGCCATTGCCTTGTCATCCCCCGCCTACGATTCTCAAAGTCCCATCAGGTTATGAGACACTCGGCCAAAAGAGAGCAGGCCAGTGGTGGGAGAGCTGAGTTCGGAGTACCAGCGCGGACTACTGGCCGCCATTGCCTTGTCATCGCAGTACTTCGATTCTCAAAGTCCCATCAGGTTATGAGACACTCGGCCAAAAGAGAGCAGGCCAGTGGTGGGAGAGCTGAGTTCGGAGTACCAGCGCGGACTACTGGCCGCCATTGCCTTGTCATCCCCCGCCTACGATTCTCAAAGTCCCATCAGGTTATGAGACACTCGGCCAAAAGAGAGCAGGCCAGTGGTGGGAGAGCTGAGTTCGGAGTACCAGCGCGGACTACTGGCCGCCATTGCCTTGTCATCCCCCGCCTACGATTCTCAAAGTCCCATCAGGTTATGAGACACTCGGCCAAAAGAGAGCAGGCCAGTGGTGGGAGAGCTGAGTTCGGAGTACCAGCGCGGACTACTGGCCGCCATTGCCTTGTCATCCCCCGCCTACGATTCTCAAAGTCCCATCAGGTTATGAGACACTCGGCCAAAAGAGAGCAGGCCAGTGGTGGGAGAGCTGAGTTCGGAGTACCAGCGCGGACTACTGGCCGCCATTGCCTTGTCATCCCCCGCCTACGATTCTCAAAGTCCCATCAGGTTATGAGACACTCGGCCAAAAGAGAGCAGGCCAGTGGTGGGAGAGCTGAGTTCGGAGTACCAGCGCGGACTACTGGCCGCCATTGCCTTGTCATCCCCCGCCTACGATTCTCAAAGTCCCATCAGGTTATGAGACACTCGGCCAAAAGAGAGCAGGCCAGTGGTGGGAGAGCTGAGTTCGGAGTACCAGCGCGGACTACTGGCCGCCATTGCCTTGTCATCCCCCGCCTACGATTCTCAAAGTCCCATCAGGTTATGAGACACTCGGCCAAAAGAGAGCAGGCCAGTGGTGGGAGAGCTGAGTTCGGAGTACCAGCGCGGACTACTGGCCGCCATTGCCTTGTCATCCCCCGCCTACGATTCTCAAAGTCCCATCAGGTTATGAGACACTCGGCCAAAAGAGAGCAGGCCAGTGGTGGGAGAGCTGAGTTCGGAGTACCAGCGCGGACTACTGGCCGCCATTGCCTTGTCATCCCCCGCCTACGATTCTCAAAGTCCCATCAGGTTATGAGACACTCGGCCAAAAGAGAGCAGGCCAGTGGTGGGAGAGCTGAGTTCGGAGTACCAGCGCGGACTACTGGCCGCCATTGCCTTGTCATCCCCCGCCTACGATTCTCAAAGTCCCATCAGGTTATGAGACACTCGGCCAAAAGAGAGCAGGCCAGTGGTGGGAGAGCTGAGTTCGGAGTACCAGCGCGGACTACTGGCCGCCATTGCCTTGTCATCCCCCGCCTACGATTCTCAAAGTCCCATCAGGTTATGAGACACTCGGCCAAAAGAGAGCAGGCCAGTGGTGGGAGAGCTGAGTTCGGAGTACCAGCGCGGACTACTGGCCGCCATTGCCTTGTCATCCCCCGCCTACGATTCTCAAACTCCCATCAGGTTATTATTTCCCGATTTGAAAATACCTCCCCAACATCTAATCTCCTTTCAAACTTACCTACACGGGAATTATTGTTATTCTTCGTTATCAAAGCAAAACCAAACCTACCAATTTCTGATGTCATGCCTAACTTCTGAAACTGGCTTCCATAAGATTTTACGATGCCCATTGCAGGATCCTGGTGCTGGGCCTAGGCGGCGGCTCTTTGTCCATGTTCCTCACCAGCTGGCTGCCACAGGTAGTCAAAGATCCTCCACATCCTTGCCGTCAAACAATGGAGGCGATGAGAGATAAGGCCCTGCTGATTGAAGGCCCTGCTGACAGCGGTGGAGCTGGATGGGAGCGTGGTGGGCGTAGCTAGACGCTGGTTCGGCCTCCAAGAGTCCAGCAAGCTTCGCGTGGTGGAAGCTGATGCCCTGCATTTCCTCCGCAATCAAGCTGCAGATGTGGAAGCCCACAAAACAGATGGTCAGTTTGGAGCATGGCCGCTGTATCATTATCCATCGTGATTGAAATAATGGACCCATGCGCATATCACTTATTGAGTGAAAGCTTCGCCACTCAATCAAATTATGTAGCCCTTGAACCATAAAAACCCAGGGTAGCAGACGCTAGCCCACTAGTCCTAAAATGTGCAAATCTGAGAATTTCAATCTTTGCTGCGTAATTTACACGTCCTGGTTAATTCTTTGCAGAAATTCACCTGTTTGTTAACTTTGAGGTTGCTATTCTCACTTCAAGTTTTAGAAACAATGCTAGGTCCCACTCCTCCCCACGTAGGTTGTTGGAAGATTGCAGAAGTGTACCACGCAGTTCTCATGGACATCGCGGGCGCCGAGATGGACGGAATGAAAGCCCCGCTGCCAGCCTTCATCGAGCAAGACACCCTGCTGCACATCCGCACTCTCCTCAAACCCAACGGTTGCCCCTCCAACCTCCCCCCCTCCCAAAATGCTCTTTCGCAAAGGTGTCTCAGCGTTACTATCCTATAAGCCTTCACCTAAGCCTCAAGCTAAGCCTAAGCGTCACTACGTTTGTTGCTTTAGCCCAAGCATAAGCCCAAGCCACTCCAATGTGCAGGCTGGCTGGGCATGAACGTGATCTGCCGGAGTGCTGAGAAGCGGCGGGAGTTGGCATCCAAGATGGCCTCCGTGTTCCCTGGCGGGGTGCTGGAGGCGGAATGCGAGGAGGACGTCAATCGAGTGCTCCTCGCCTCCGCCCAACCTTGTACAGCCCAACTGAAGCCAGAGGAAGGATGCGCATTGAGTGTGAGCTTGTGTAGGTTCGCTGCCGGAGGAAGAGGTGGCCAAACTGGCCGCCTACCTGCGGGAGGCCAACTTTGTGCCCGGCCAACTTTCCGACAAGGTACCCAATTCATTATCATGCCAGTCACTTGGAGTAGGATAGGAGAGGCTGATGGCGGTTTTTGAAGCAATCAAAATTGGTGCGCAAACATGCTTTTGTCGTACAATATGAGTGCATGGATGACTTTTTGACTGAGTGTATGGATGAGCGATGACTGTGAGTTTATCAATGAGCGTTTGAAGGTGCAGAAGGCGAGGAGGGGAGGGAAGGCGAAAAGGGGCGGGAAGGCAGAAGCCACGCCCGCTCCCAACATTCCTCCTGCCCTCGCTGATGCCCTCAGCTCGCTGCACCAACTCACCCTTTCTACACCTCTAATGTCATGATTTTGCTGTTGTTTTGATTTTACAATGTGCCAAGTTGCCATCGCATGCTATTCACAAAAACGCATGAAACTCACAAATTTGTCGCCCAATTTGTCCAAAAAACTCAAAAAGTCCTAAAAACCTGCTCTTCTCCCCTAAAAGAATACCCCTTGCTTTGGTTCCAAGATGAGGCAGAAGTAATGGTTGCATTGAATCGAAAAGCCTGTCTCATTTTTGTCACCATAGCATTTTTGTGAGCTTTATGGCCTCCAAATGCGAAACAGGGCACATGGTCAACATGCATCCTGAGGTCATCAACAGAGTCGACAAGTGACGGGACAGTAGGCCTCCATCCTCCGCTGCAGCTGAGCGTAGTAGGGATGTGGGCGAATGTCGTTCACGGTGCACAGCCGATACCAGGTCGCACAGCGCCAGCTTCCATCCTTCCGATTTGAACCATGCTTTTCGCATTAACAGTTTTTCAAAATGGGTAGTTTCAAAACTTATGACGCCAGGCACTAAAGAGCAATGGTCAAAGTCAGAAGTAGAATGGCTCAGCACCTCGCAAGGATCTTGCTCATTGAGCGGGGCTGTGGGCGGCTTGGTGGTAGAGGTTGTGGTGGTGCTTGTACTGGTTGACGAGAGCGTTGAAGACTGGTTGACTGTGAATTGGGATTGAGTGCCTATATGTCCAGCACTTAGAGAAGTTTTAGCTAACTTCCGGAGTCGATTTGTCCATTTGAACTGGGCGCAGGCTGGAGTCCAACAACAGGATGTCCAAGTACAGCATCAGCCACTCTCTCTACTCCGGCCCATGTTTCTTTGCCCGTGGGTACTCAAAAGAAGAGATTGATGTTGGCCTTAGATAAATCAGCCATAAAGTTTGTTATAATGGCGACATTTTCGCTGTAGTGACAGAAAAGACAAGTTCATCTACTGTGGTTAAACCGGGCAAACTAGCTATTGACTAGTCCAGAGGGGCGGTGTTCAGAATACTTATATTTAATGTGAAACCGATTTGATCCGGAGGCAGGAGGAATCCTCGTCCAGATTGCGTAGTTGGCCGCAGCTCCAAGCAGTAGACGAATCGAACGCCTAGCTCTCCTTTGGCCCAATCATCACTGCCTCCCGAAGAGGGATCTAAAAGGCTCTCAGCGTTCTAGCCCCATTGGTTGGGAACAAAATATGAGGACAGAGGATGTCCGGTGGGGAGCCGATTTGAAACTCCGTCCCGTACAGCTCCTTCACTGCCGCCGTCGCATTCTCCGCCACCTCTTTCTTCAAGAGATTTGCACCAGTATAATTTGCTATACTCTGGTAGGGACAGGCAAACACTTCAATATATCATCAATTTGTACATAAAACATTCATAAAGAGCTTTCTTTCGAAAATATCGAAAAATCGAATTGAAACAGGACATAGTACCAGCTCTCGCACGTTCTCCGGGTACATGTAGTGGGCGTAGCCGTAGGGATACATCCACAACTGGCCGTACGTGTGCAGCGTCAAATAGGCCTGGCAAAAGTGAATTTGGAATTGTGAATTTCGGTCATATAGCAGATTGAGGGCTGATATTTTGCAAAGCATGAACTAATAACTGTGAGATTCTCCTTGTACTTGAGCATGTGAAGGAGGTCGGCGGTGAAGCGTGCCTCAGGTTCGCTGAAGGCCTCCTGTCCACGATAGTCCTGGGCCATGGGGCTTCGAGAGGACCCGCCCACGATAGTCCTGGGCCATGGGGCTTCGAGAGGACCCGCTTTGACCTAACCGTAAGATTCTCCTTGTACTTGAGCATGTGAAGGAGGTCGGCGGTGAAGCGTGCCTCAGGTTCGCTGAAGGCCTCCTGTCCACGATAGTCCTGGGCCATGGGGCTTCGAGAGGACCCGCTTTGACCTAACCGTAAGATTCTCCTTGTACTTGAGCATGTGAAGGAGGTCGGCGGTGAAGCGTGCCTCAGGTTCGCTGAAGGCCTCCTGTCCACGATAGTCCTGGGCCATGGGGCTTCGAGAGGACCCGCTTTGACCTAACCGTAAGATTCTCCTTGTACTTGAGCATGTGAAGGAGGTCGGCGGTGAAGCGTGCCTCAGGTTCGCTGAAGGCCTCCTGTCCACGATAGTCCTGGGCCATGGGGCTTCGAGAGGACCCGCTTTGACCTAACCGTAAGATTCTCCTTGTACTTGAGCATGTGAAGGAGGTCGGCGGTGAAGCGTGCCTCAGGTTCGCTGAAGGCCTCCTGTCCACGATAGTCCTGGGCCATGGGGCTTCGAGAGGACCCGCTTTGACCTAACCGTAAGATTCTCCTTGTACTTGAGCATGTGAAGGAGGTCGGCGGTGAAGCGTGCCTCAGGTTCGCTGAAGGCCTCCTGTCCACGATAGTCCTGGGCCATGGGGCTTCGAGAGGACCCGCTTTGACCTAACCGTAAGATTCTCCTTGTACTTGAGCATGTGAAGGAGGTCGGCGGTGAAGCGTGCCTCAGGTTCGCTGAAGGCCTCCTGTCCACGATAGTCCTGGGCCATGGGGCTTCGAGAGGACCCGCTTTGACCTAACCGTAAGATTCTCCTTGTACTTGAGCATGTGAAGGAGGTCGGCGGTGAAGCGTGCCTCAGGTTCGCTGAAGGCCTCCTGTCCACGATAGTCCTGGGCCATGGGGCTTCGAGAGGACCCGCTTTGACCTAACCGTAAGATTCTCCTTGTACTTGAGCATGTGAAGGAGGTCGGCGGTGAAGCGTGCCTCAGGTTCGCTGAAGGCCTCCTGTCCACGATAGTCCTGGGCCATGGGGCTTCGAGAGGACCCGCTTTGACCTAACCGTAAGATTCTCCTTGTACTTGAGCATGTGAAGGAGGTCGGCGGTGAAGCGTGCCTCAGGTTCGCTGAAGGCCTCCTGTCCACGATAGTCCTGGGCCATGGGGCTTCGAGAGGACCCGCTTTGACCTAACCGTAAGATTCTCCTTGTACTTGAGCATGTGAAGGAGGTCGGCGGTGAAGCGTGCCTCAGGTTCGCTGAAGGCCTCCTGTCCACGATAGTCCTGGGCCATGGGGCTTCGAGAGGACCCGCTTTGACCTAACCGTAAGATTCTCCTTGTACTTGAGCATGTGAAGGAGGTCGGCGGTGAAGCGTGCCTCAGGTTCGCTGAAGGCCTCCTGTCCACGATAGTCCTGGGCCATGGGGCTTCGAGAGGACCCGCTTTGACCTAACCGTAAGATTCTCCTTGTACTTGAGCATGTGAAGGAGGTCGGCGGTGAAGCGTGCCTCAGGTTCGCTGAAGGCCTCCTGTCCACAATAGTCCTGGGCCATGGGGCTTCGAGAGGACCCGCTTTGACCTAACCGTAAGATTCTCCTTGTACTTGAGCATGTGAAGGAGGTCGGCGGTGAAGCGTGCCTCAGGTTCGCTGAAGGCCTCCTGTCCACGATAGTCCTGGGCCATGGGGCTTCGAGAGGACCCGCTTTGACCTAACCGTAAGATTCTCCTTGTACTTGAGCATGTGAAGGAGGTCGGCGGTGAAGCGTGCCTCAGGTTCGCTGAAGGCCTCCTGTCCACGATAGTCCTGGGCCATGGGGCTTCGAGAGGACCCGCTTTGACCTAACCGTAAGATTCTCCTTGTACTTGAGCATGTGAAGGAGGTCGGCGGTGAAGCGTGCCTCAGGTTCGCTGAAGGCCTCCTGTCCACGATAGTCCTGGGCCATGGGGCTTCGAGAGGACCCGCTTTGACCTAACCGTAAGATTCTCCTTGTACTTGAGCATGTGAAGGAGGTCGGCGGTGAAGCGTGCCTCAGGTTCGCTGAAGGCCTCCTGTCCACGATAGTCCTGGGCCATGGGGCTTCGAGAGGACCCGCTTTGACCTAACCGTAAGATTCTCCTTGTACTTGAGCATGTGAAGGAGGTCGGCGGTGAAGCGTGCCTCAGGTTCGCTGAAGGCCTCCTGTCCACGATAGTCCTGGGCCATGGGGCTTCGAGAGGACCCGCTTTGACCTAACCGTAAGATTCTCCTTGTACTTGAGCATGTGAAGGAGGTCGGCGGTGAAGCGTGCCTCAGGTTCGCTGAAGGCCTCCTGTCCACGATAGTCCTGGGCCATGGGGCTTCGAGAGGACCCGCTTTGACCTAACCGTAAGATTCTCCTTGTACTTGAGCATGTGAAGGAGGTCGGCGGTGAAGCGTGCCTCAGGTTCGCTGAAGGCCTCCTGTCCACGATAGTCCTGGGCCATGGGGCTTCGAGAGGACCCGCTTTGACCTAACCGTAAGATTCTCCTTGTACTTGAGCATGTGAAGGAGGTCGGCGGTGAAGCGTGCCCTCAGGTTCGCTGAAGGCCTCCTGTCCACGATAGTCCTGGGCCATGGGGCTTCGAGAGGACCCGCTATGACCTAAAGGAAAGATTATCGTGGTAGTTGAGCATGTGAAGGAGGTCGGCGGTGAAGCGTGCCTCAGGTTCGCTGAAGGCCTCCTGTCCACGATAGTCCTGGGCCATGGGGCTTCGAGAGGACCCGCCTTGACCGAACCGTAAGATTCTCCTTGTACTTGAGCATGTGAAGGAGGTCGGCGGTGAAGCGTGCCTCAGGTTCGCTGAAGGCCTCCTGTCCACGATAGTCCTGGGCCAAGCGGCATCGCGCCGACCCGCCTTGACCTAACCGTACGACTCCCCATGTACTTGAGCATGTGAAGGAGGTCGGCGGTGAAGCGTGCCTCAGGTTCGCTGAAGGCCTCCTGTCCACGATAGTCCTGGGCCATGGGGCTTCGAGAGGACCCGCTTTGACCTAACCGTAAGATTCTCCTTGTACTTGAGCATGTGAAGGAGGTCGGCGGTGAAGCGTGCCTCAGGTTCGCTGAAGGCCTCCTGTCCACGATAGTCCTGGCCATGGGGCTTCGAGAGGACCCGCTTTGACCTAACCGTAAGATTCTCCTTGTACTTGAGCATGTGAAGGAGGTCGGCGGTGAAGCGTGCCTCAGGTTCGCTGAAGGCCTCCTGTCCACGATAGTCCTGGGCCATGGGGCTTCGAGAGGACCCGCTTTGACCTAACCGTAAGATTCTCCTTGTACTTGAGCATGTGAAGGAGGTCGGCGGTGAAGCGTGCCTCAGGTTCGCTGAAGGCCTCCTGTCCACGATAGTCCTGGGCCATGGGGCTTCGAGAGGACCCGCTTTGACCTAACCGTAAGATTCTCCTTGTACTTGAGCATGTGAAGGAGGTCGGCGGTGAAGCGTGCCTCAGGTTCGCTGAAGGCCTCCTGTCCACGATAGTCCTGGGCCATGGGGCTTCGAGAGGACCCGCTTTGACCTAACCGTAAGATTCTCCTTGTACTTGAGCATGTGAAGGAGGTCGGCGGTGAAGCGTGCCTCAGGTTCGCTGAAGGCCTCCTGTCCACAATAGTCCTGGGCCATGGGGCTTCGAGAGGACCCGCTTTGACCTAACCGTAAGATTCTCCTTGTACTTGAGCATGTGAAGGAGGTCGGCGGTGAAGCGTGCCTCAGGTTCGCTGAAGGCCTCCTGTCCACGATAGTCCTGGGCCATGGGGCTTCGAGAGGACCCGCTTTGACCTAACCGTAAGATTCTCCTTGTACTTGAGCATGTGAAGGAGGTCGGCGGTGAAGCGTGCCTCAGGTTCGCTGAAGGCCTCCTGTCCACAATAGTCCTGGGCCATGGGGCTTCGAGAGGACCCGCTTTGACCTAACCGTAAGATTCTCCTTGTACTTGAGCATGTGAAGGAGGTCGGCGGTGAAGCGTGCCTCAGGTTCGCTGAAGGCCTCCTGTCCACGATAGTCCTGGGC